>JAOXYD010008620.1:0-15273 GCA_028565735.1 Pinacopodium congolense | reverse complement strand
GGAAGTTAAACAATAATTTAATTAGACAAATTAAATAACAATAATAACTTAAATAATTAAATTAAATGCATAAGAATAAAAAGGGAAGGGATGAAGAAACACAAACAATTTATTATAGTTCAACGTAATCCACTTGCCCTACATCTAGTCCCCAACACCATTGTTGAGATTTAGTTCTTATTGCAATCAATTAAGAGTATACAATACAATCTTTTTTCACAGGCTAAAGAAAAACCTTTCGCTCTCCCTTTTCTAAGGCTTAGGAATAACCTATCACTTTTCTTTTTCAAGGCTCAAGAATAACCCTACAACACTCTTTTTATGGCTTAAGAATAACCTTCATAAAAATATGACCATAACTTTACCAATAGCTCATACACCCTCAAGAATACTTAATAATAATGTATAAACACTTTCTACACTTCTTGGGTATAGAAAAAATGCTCAACACACCTATTTATACTCTTCACAAGCTAAAATAATTGTTGTCCAATGTTTATATTCATTAAATAACATATCCATTGCACAATCTGTCCGTTTCCATGTTATCGTTGCATTTTCATCATGTTCGATCGATCGAATGACCTCCCTCAGTCATCCTATGGCCATTTGGTCGATCGATGGTCTCATTTGGCCAACCTAACACTTGACATTATCAAATGTTTCTTCATTCGATCAACCAAGGTCAATGTATACCTTGTGCTGACAACTCATAGCACCACTCGGTGTTTTTGCCATATCTTCTTCATTCTGCATCCAATTGACATGACATTTAGAGGGTAGCTTCTTAACACAGTTGTCTAATAGTTTGTAAAATTTCATAGCATTTGGAGCTCTAAAATTATCCTTACATTTTTTCCCAAATCAGCTATACAAATTTTACAGCTTAACCAAGCTTGTTCAACAATCTAACTTCCAAACTTTATACAAACATTAATCAATCCATGCAAAACCAATTCCATTTAGTTCTTGAACTAATTCAACATATTTTAACACAAAAAAATACTACTAAAAAAATATTAATGCATTTTACACAAATACATAAACTTAACACAATCAGTTCATCCACTTTACCAAATTTCCTTAACACAATAATCTAAGCAATTTCATTCACTTTATCTACATACAACTTCAATTTACATAACCTTTATTTAAAACATTATTTAATGACTTATAAAATTCTCTTAATGACTAACTTAGTTTCTCATTCATTAAATTTATTCCAAACACTTTGTCATCATCAAACTCTATAAATGCATTAATAAAAACACTTTTTAATCATTAAAAAAAATGTGGAACCAATCCTTGATTCAACAATTCTTATTACAACTTGTTATATTGTAAGTTCATTGCTGAATATCAAAAAATAATCTAGCCTCCTAACTATGCAATAGGGTGAACAAGGGTCAATCTATGCAGAGATAGTGTGCAAATACTATTTCTAATGTTTTAAAAAAAGCCAAAAACCCCTTATGTGAAAAAAATGAAATAAAAAGTGACATAATTAAATAAGCAAAGAGAAGTAAACGAAAGAATTAAGTATAAAGAAATAGATAACATTACTGATAAAGAAAATTAAAGATATTATCAAGCCTTCGAGAAGGACACTTGGTCATAAAAAAACATACGAATTGTGTCCCAACTAAGTTGTCAGCTTATAGACACAAATAAGCTCTTTTGTTCTAAATTCTTCTAATAATAGGAATATTCAATGAGTTTTGAAAAAAATCACTAACTATGCGATAACCTAGAACAAGCTCTCTAGAATTAATGATGCAATAACATTAAGAACTAAGGAATAGCTAACTTAATCCATAATTGAACAAGTTTGGACTATGTAACTTAAAGGAATCTAAACCCTAGAATAATCAATTAAGCTTTGCTCACAAAATCAATCTATTTCTATTTTTGGAATTTGTTAATGAAAATTATGATTCAAAATCTCAAACCTAGCATTTAAAATATAATTTAATAATATGATGATCAAGCCTATGGATATTCACTAATTCTTATCGTTAAATCAAGGTTTCAATTCAATCTAAATTTAGAATCACAATATCAATTAAAACCTAATCCTATTCTCATAATTGATTTCCATTCATCCCTTTAACACCTTCTAATCCATAAAAGTTTAGCCATGCATATTAAAATCAACAAGAATAGAAAATAAATTTATGGAAAACTATTATTGTTGGATAGATGAATTAAAATTTTGACTAATTTTACTTTGAGATTAATCGATGCATAAGTAAGTGCACCCATTGCATAAGTAATATAATAGAGTTTTTTTAAGACCCCAAGTGGCAGTCCCATGGGGAAATTTCTATAATTATTAGGTTAAATAAATTATCTAGGAAATTTCAAATGATTGATTAAAAAGTTAAGAAAAAAACTAATTTAACTTAACTTACTTCAAACAATGTAAAATTAATTCTAAATTGATTTTAAAAACAACCAAAAATTACTAAATTGTGTAAATTAGCTAAGGTTTATGTTTTCAATGAATTAATTGAGCAATTAACAATTTTATGGGCTAATTTAGACTATCTTCCCAAATTTAAGGCAAAGCTATTGTTAAGATTATGTCTTTTCTCTATTAACCCTAATTTGAGATTTGACCATGCATCAAATTAAATTAATAGGCTTTAAAATTAGGAAGCTAGCTTTTAGATTTTCAATCTCAAAAATTAAACTCTCATAAATAATCAAGATTTGTTCATGCTATGATTAATTTATGTTGTTTATTGATTTTTCCAAAAACCTACGTTGGTTTCTTAAGTCTTAGATCATCTTTTATTCTTTTCTTAAATGGCAAGCTTAAAACTAGATTTTTCAGACCATTAATAAACAAAAATCAATCCCTCAACCATCAACCAAATCTCACATTGTTCATTTATACACCAATCCTTAGCTAGAAATTGCTTCAACCACACATTAAACCAAAGCATACAAAACATGTATCTATAGCAACATACTTTGATTAATCACAAACACAAGAGGTAAATAACGAGTTTAGAGTAGAAAACACCCAAGAGAGCTCTTAAATGGTTTGTAGGTTTTGTGATGTAATCTTAGCTCTAAAAAAACTCACAATCATCAATCAAACCTTATGAAATTCAAAGAATAAGAAGAGATATAAGTTTAAGCACAATACTTTGGTTACTATGAAAAACAGAGAAAATAGTTAAGTAATCTAAGATTGAATACCCCTTAAAATAAGTTTTAGGTTCAGATCAATGTCTTAACAGCAAGATCCAACACTTGATAGCTCAAAAAATAACTTAGAATTGAAGTTATAAGTGTGAGAATGCTAAGAACTCTAAGAACACTCAAAGAAAAACTAAGGAAGAGAACTAGAGGACTTTTAATCTGATCTCCTCTCATTATAGCATCTCTACTATGTTCTTCCCCTCTTTAGAAGCTTAAGGACATCCTACTTGGTCCTTTTAAGATGGAGGAATTAATTGGAAGCATGCCTCAACAAAATATTTAAGATTTGGTGGATATTTATCTTGTTGTTTCATATACGATGGGTTGACTCAGAGTTCTATGGTGGTTGGCCAACTGCCGTATATGTCTTGCTTTAGAATCCATATGCACAGGTCTCTAGGACATCTACGTGGGTCTGGAGAGACCTACATAGATATTATAAAGAATGGATATTCCTCTAAATTTTTTCTCCAATCTTCAATTAAGCTCTATTTCTTGAAAATTAAACAATTACAATAAAAAATTAAACATGTAAACATGAAATTAAGGGTCAAAACATATCAAATATCCATTAAAAACACAGTCAATTTGACCCCTATCAATTCCTTCACATTTAAGAATTTTCTTGTTCTCAAGTAAATCAATTACTCAATTTCTAAAAATACTATAAAGTTAAGGAAAATTAATTTAAGATAAAAAACATAATTACTTAAAATGTTTTCTTAATCTTTGAAAAATAATGACTCATGGAAATGATATATAATCAATTAATCATATCAAATCTCAAATTCATTTAATTCATTTTCAATCTTTAACATGAATCATGAAAATTAATTCCACATAAAAAAGTCAAATATACTGAGTTTAATGCATTAAATTTTAAGCACTCTCGCATCCTTTATTTGTCTAGAGCCATAATTTAATTTATTATGTGAGCTTTTAAAGTTTGGTTAAGAAGTCACCCAATCTTTAACATAAATGTGAACATTTTATCTTGAACAACCTCCATTTAATCAATTATGTAACCTCACATCACCTGGCTACTAACACTACTTAATAACTTCAACCTTATGAGTTTTTATATGGTTAGAAGTCAACAGAGTGAATTTTTACTCACTTATTGCTTATTTATTATTAGTTTTTATGTTAATTCTAGTTCTTTTTCTTTTTTCTTCGAATGATAAAAATTTATTCAAAGAAGTAATAAAATTACTTAAGAAGTTGCATTTTATACATGGAATATAATTATGATCATTAGGTATTCCATATCTAAATTATTAAATAAGTTAAAAGTATTTAGTCACTAATATTAGAAATTAACCCTATAACATTTCAAATTGTCAAAATAATTGAATTCGAAAGCAAATGTGTTCAATAACAAGCATCAAAATTGAAAAATTTTTCCATAAATTATAAAAAATTAATGGAAAATAAATAAAGTGGTATGTTATTAGATAACAAAACCTTGAATGTGATAAATTGAAAGATCCCTGCCCCTCACTCAAATAAAACAGTATCCTCACTGTTTAAAAAATAAAGCATAAAAGGTGAAAGGGGTAAAGGATAAGAATACAAATATTAAAAGATATAATCATGATTCTACTTTGATGGGAAAATTGCAGCCACTTAAAGCAATAAAAAGATGAAACACAAGAGGCAAAAAATAATGAAAATATGCCTGCTATCATAAGTATGTAATCAAGAACAACCAAGGAGTGAAAATATATCTGAAAAGAAATGATCAAATCTGAAACAAATTATAAAGACAACCTAAACTATTAAACACAATGTAAAGGAAAACACACTGAAAAGAAATAACAAAAACAAACATCCTAAGAAAAAAAGTAAGAACAATCCAAAAGAAACTAAAAACTAGGACGATCCCAATCTCGACCTTTCTGATGCTTCTCGATATGGTCAAGCATAAGCTCCATATGATTGAGACTCTCACGAACCTTAGCTTAAAGAACTAAGATCTCAGAGGTGATGTGAGTCTCCATCCTCAACAATATAGTTACTAGGTCTTACTAAGGAATATCTACTAGAGGAGGAGACTCAAAAGTAGGTGAAAACTAGTCATGATGGATGAACACTTAAAGTAGCCTAAGAAGAAGCCTTATCCATAGCCTCCTTGAGTGCTGTAAGAAGGATACTAGGAATTGCTTTATCATCGAGTCTCTCACCATCCTAGAATCTACATCATGAACATATTTCCATAGCTTAAGTGTGGTAAAAATGAACTAATTCTTAGATATACGATCCTCATATGCCTTAAAATCAAGTGGAACTCTTATCACTTGAAAAATTATACTCAAAAAACAAGGAAAGCTAAAGTTCTTGCTCGGCTTCTTCATCTTCACCATATTGCACATGGAAGTAATAATGTACCTAGCCAAAGGTAAAACACTAACCGCATCAAATCTTATATAAAAAACATGTATCTCCAAAATATGCTTTAGTCAATCCATGATAGGTCATTGCTAATTATTAAGTAACAAACCTATGGTGAGCTATAGTCAAATCCACATGGAGCTAGGGTGCAAATACGATTTCTATTGTTAAAAAAAAACCTGAATGCAAAGAGAACTAAGATAACTAAGATGCAACAAAAATAATAAAAAGGAAAAACACAAAGCAAAAGATGATAAACTAACAATGATAGTGAAGAAATGGGTTGAAGGTATCATCAGGATTCTGGGTCAAATATAGATCCTAAAATCTAAATAAAAAGTGCTCTAACTACGATGATAGCCTATCGGTTTGAACAAGCTCTCAAACCCTGAGTCCCTCAAAAGTAGGCTAATTTAAGAAGCTCTAAAAACACTTGTAACTCCACTATAACCTCGAATAAGCTTTTTAAGTTTAATAACAGAAAAGCCTTAAGTGCTAAGGAACAACTAACTTAGCACGTATACATAAGCTTAGAAAGTGCAACCTAAAGGATCGAAACCCTAGACTAGTTAGCTAAGTTTAACCACAATTCCAACTAGCCTATTACTACTTTTTAGAATTATAATGGACTATTATGTATCATGTGCTCAACCATAGCTTTTAGATTAGGAAATTACCTAAACGGTGATCAACCATAGAGATAATATCCAATCCTTGACATTTAACCTAAGTTCTAATCCAACCTAAGCTTTAAAGTACCTAATTCAATAGAACTCCATCACATTCTCACAAATAATTGCCCTATTATCCCTAAAATACCATAAACCCCTAACCACATATACTTAAACTAATCAAAACACAAAATCCAAACACCAACACAAAAATCTAGCATACTAAATAGGAATAAAAATTGAAATTAAGTGATTAAAAAAGTAAGAACATGCATCATTTTCAACTACCAAGAAAAATCTAATCCACAAACATTAAAAAAAACCCAAGCTTAAACTAGTGAAATTAATGATGAAAATTGGAGATAACTATTCATTCATATAAAACAAAGATTGATTACAATATTCAATAGAAATAACCACAAAATAATCTAACATTCAATCTTAATATACTATAACATATAGAAATGAGATTACATAAAGGAAAACATTAAACAATATGGAAATGAAAGTTAACACATCCTAAAACATGGAAATGAAACAGATAGACATGAAACATTAGATAAGAACATGAAAAACAAATGGAAACAAATAAAAGAAAACTAAGGAAAACAATATGAAAGCACGATTGGAGAATGGATTCTGACTCCTTGGTCGACCTACTAATAAAGGTCAGTCGATGGAACTTCTAGCAGCTCTCAATTTCTAGCAGCTTTCCATTTTTCAGTTACTACAATTTCTTCCAAACTTTGCGTTTTCATCCAAAATTTCATAATTTGAATTAAATTTTGTGTTAAGAGATTAAACCTATTATTAAAAATAATTTAACACAAATTGAGTAATTTTATACTAAAAATATAGATGAATTCAAGTGAAATCATATGTAAAAACATAATAAAATTCATCCCTATCAATCCACTTACCTCATGTACCATGTTAGCAATTGAAAGTGCTACAACGATGCACTCCCAAACTCCTAAAATGGCAGTGGTAAAAGCTCAAGGGATTTTCCTTACTAACCCTAAGTTATATTGGGTAGTGGTAAAGGAAAATTTGAGATTGGAAAGGACCGAATATCCATGAAAGAAATCCCTCAAGCTCACATGTACATATCACTGATTTGATTCTCATAAAAATTTAAAAAAAGAACACAAATAAGGGAAATAGGCATACCTTGCACAAAGCTTCGTATCTCAATAATGTCATCCACATCCTTTTCTTCGATGTTCATAAAGAATTTATGAACTAATGTTGGATAGTAATGTCCTGCAAAGGTCACCATTGGTTCCCAGCCTAAAGTTATAAATGCATTGGAGACATCAAACTCCACCTCCAAGTCTGGATGGATTGCACACTTCGTAATGAAGTCATTGGTTTAATAAGCATGGAACCGATTCGAGTTCTCTTGAGTAGTAAACCTATCAGCATCAAAAGTAGACCTCTTATGGGTTGTCTAGCCTATAGAACTCATTGGTGCCATCAGACAAAAAAACTATGTAGGAACGTGGCTAAAACAAGTGTAAAAATGACCCCGAATGCTCAAAATTCCTTGGAACACCTTGTCAGAATATTCTCTACTCATAAAAAAATTTCCTTATTGGCGATGAATGTTTTATGGTGCAAAATTGGTGCCAATGGATATAGAATTATGTGTAGAGCATATTGGTACCAATTTTAGCCTTCAAAACCCAAAACAATGGTGGAAAATGGGTCAAAAGGTAATAGGATTGAATTATCTTATATTTTCTTATGTATTTCCATGTGATTTCAGTCCTATTTTCAAAATAAAATGTTCAATTTGTGTTTAATTTGTGTCAAACGCTAGGATGGATGTGTTGTTACACATTTGGAACAAAAAAGAAATGATTTTAAAGAAAATTGGAGCAAAAATGAAAAAGGTAGAGCTTTAAGGAGGTTAGAAGCATAAAAAATTTACAAATAGAGAGGAGGCTTTCAATTAAGCAAGCAAGAATGTGATTAAAGAAAACAACTTTGAAAAGGGCAGCCAGAAAAATGTTTATAAGAGAGGAGTTGAAACGGAAGCAATAAGAAGTATTAAAGATTGAAGGATCCATGAAGAAAAAAAAAAAGCTTAGATAAGCGACAGGTTAGTTGTTCTTTCAAGTTAAAATAAAAAACATGTTAAGGATAGCAGTAACAAACTTAAAAGGAGCTATTGGGAGTGGGACATGTGCCTTAAAATAAAAGTCAAAAGAGAAAAGCATAAAAACTTTATAGGCGCAAATAAGCGTTATTAATTAAAGGAAGAAGGCAAAAGCTTCATAAAGATTTTCAAGAGTAAAAAGAAAATTTATTAAGAGTGTTTAAAAAAGCAAAGCAAATGAAAAGCTTGTAAGGGGGCACGTAGCCATAAGGAAAAAAAGACAAAAATGAAAATCTTGTAAAAGCTTTAGTGGGGACAGTCATACATATATAGATGAGATGATGAGAGAAGTTTTCTAGGGGGAGCACTTCACTCACAAAAGCTAACAGCATATATATATATATATTGAAGTGAAGCTTGCTTTAGGCAGATGGTATACTTGCTCTTCCTAGTTTTATTCCGTTATTTTTTCATGTTTTTCATTTAGCTTTAGATGTTTCTTTCTATTTAGTTGCTTAATGCTTTGTTATTTAATGCTTTAGTTTAGTTCTTTCTCTAGTCTAATGCTTTCCTTTTTATAGTTCTTTATATTTATTTTAAGTTTGTTTAAATATTATGTTGAAAATTTTATTTAGTTAAAATATGGTATTTTTTTCTTTATTTTCTAGCCCTTTATTTATGTTCTTTTATATGGTTATTTTTATTTTATCTTTTAATTTAATTAATTTCATAATGTTAGGCTAGTATTGTCTTAGGTTGGAAGATATTCATGGGATTTTGACTTAATATTTGTGAGAATTAATTAGGGATTAATTGGGCATTGTGATTTAGGTTAGGACTGAATTGGAATTCTAGTTAAATGACATGAATTAGGGATTAATTTTTAGGATTGTCGATCTTAGCTATAATTTCTAGTTCAACTGCTAGGTCTAAGATTGGGATACGTAATCGTCCGTAGCAAATACCATAAGTGGCAATAGGCTAGTTGAATTTATCTGTGAACTTAATCAATCCAATTTAAGATTCCAATTCTCTAAGTTACATAATCCGTGCTTGCAAGATTATGGCTTAAGTTAGTTGTTCCCTAACACTTAAAGCTACCACACCATTAAATTTAGAGAGCTTATTTTAGGTTACCGCATATTTAGGGATATTTTCAGAACATGTTGTATTTATCTAAAATTAGAGGAAAAGAGGGTTTGAGAGCTTGCTCGAACCTATAGTCTAGTATCTTAGACCATTCACAATTTATTTATTTCAATGATGAATTGTAATTTTAAAATCTCAGATATATCTTCTGCTCATCTTTCTTATATTTTTGTCTATTTATTTCTTTTACATGTTTTTTTTGTTCATTAATTGTCTTTGCATTTAGTTTTAATGTGATTAAAATTCAGGGTTATTTTCTTTGTTTTTCTTTTATACAATAATAGAAATAGCTTAAATTCACCCTATCTCCTTATAGAATCGACCCTGACTTGCCATAAGTATATAGTTAAGTTAGTTAGGTAATTTATTATTCGGGAGTTCGCAATGACTTACCAAATTTTTGGCACCATTGCCGAAGAATTGTGCTTGTGTTGTCACTATTTCTTGTGTTGTCTTTGTTTTTAGTTTTATTCTTAGTTTTTGTTGCTTTTTGTCATCCTATCTAATGTTTGTTTTAGTTTCACAACTTTTTCATATTTTGATAATATTTTCACAACAAGTATCATTATCAGTACACTTTACATTCTAATTTTTCTTAATATCCCTATTCTGATAATGAATTTCAATATCTTGCTACTTCTGGGTTAGAGTATCAAATGGAGAATTTCACACGCTTATCTAAGTATCAAATGGAGAATTTCACATCCTTACTAGCGCAAATACCGATGAATTAACAAAAAACTAAGGTATGTGAGGTTTGTTCATTTTTAGGCTATCCTACTTGTGCTTGTCCTATTTTGTAGGATGACCAGCACATGTTCGATGCACCACCTTACTTTTACCAAGACCAGCCACACTTCTAGTCCATACTTCCACCTTTAGCATCGCCACCACAAATTGATGTGATGTTTTTAGAGGAGATCATACAAATCTTGATGACAAGCACTCTTCAATTACAACAAGAAATAAAGAGTAACTTGAAGACCTTGGAAGATCAATTAAGCCGTTTAGCAGAAGTTATTCAGAGCATAGAATCCGAAGTGTCTACAACCATGCTTAGCCAACCAGATGGAGAACTAAGGAAGGAGGTCTTTGAAGTTTCATCTAAGTATGGAGACCAGTGGGAGAACTCAAAAGCAAAAAAGCAAGAGCAAGAGTAGTTAAGAGAGGAAGAGGCAATCGCTCATGAAAAGAAGGAGGGTGTGTAACCTCCTAATGTAAGTGATACATTTTATGTTATTGCTATCTGAATTTTACTTCATTTTCCTAGAAATTAAAATAAAGAGGAAGAAGAAGAGAAGAGGAACAAACAAGAGCCACAAGAAGGGAAGATTTTAGAAGAGCTGTGGACAAGTAAGTTAGAGGTTAAAGGTGACAAGAAGGATGAAGAGTCTCCATACCTTTTAGCGATTTTATTATGAAAACCATCTTTGGAAAAGGGAGATGTGAGTACCAGAGAGTAGACCTTAAACTCTGATGGCAAGACGATGTGGTGCCACGCCTCCAAAGCTATGTCACATCTAGCATCTGATCTTTTAAAGGAAGCTGCTACAACATCATCTATGAGTTTGAGTATATTTCCTATTAGGCTTATGCATCCATTCGATAAGGGAATTAAGGGTCAAGTTTATGACCTTAACTAAGGTCAACCTTATGACCTTAACTAATTTCTTATTAGGAGACAACCCAATCGTTCAATAAATTTTTTGCGTATTTTCTTTTTGTTAATTAGTTCTTTAGTTGTTTTATGTTTACGTGCTCTTCTTTTCTGCATTTGTTTTGTAGGATGCTAAGTGGATGCCAAAAATAGAAGTGAGAGAAAATGGCTATCTCTCCTTCTAGCACTTTATGGATTGCCTCGATTTTAGGGGAGTACTTTTGTTCCCACTTCTTTGTTGTTTTCTATCATTTTCAAACATTATGGATAATTTCCAATTTAAACGTGGGGGTAGGGCAAGTTTAAAAAATTTTTTCACACATAAGTTATTTTGAGTTTGATGGTAATGGTTTGAATGTGGAAGCTTGAATAATTTTTATCTTTAGTTAATAGATAATTACGATACTTCAAAGATATTGGTTCTTTTAATTTAAGGATCTTTGCTCAGCTCTTGAAATGATTGTAACTTCAAAATCTTTTGAGTTCCTTTCAGGTTGTTAGTGATCCATTTGTTTTATATTTAATGTTTGAGTCTATTTTGTATGGTTTTTCATTTAAATGTGAGATGGAATGTTTAGAATAAAGTGTCAAAAGAAAAATAATAAAAAAAGAAACAGAAACAAAAAAAGGAAAAAGAACAAGAAAGAAAGAACAAGAAGAAGAAAAGAAAAAAAAAACAGGAAAGAAGAAAAGTGTTCTCATTTTTAATTATTGAAAGCATCTTTGTTTTGTGTTGTTGAATAAAAAGCATCTTTGTTCTTTTGTGTTGTGTGTATTGAGAAATTATCACTCCCTTGGCTTCAACTCAATATAATGTTGAAGTTATGAGTGATCATTTTAGCCATTTGCGATGATGATCTAACCCAGTAAACAGGGGTGTTCATAACAAGTGTTCACCTTCGCGTCGAAAAGTTAAATGACCTCTCAAACAAACATTGCACAAATCTCATATTGTATTGTGTTTTCATTTGTACTTGGTTGTTTAGAGCATCGTTGATTAGTTTATATGATAACTTATGCAAAGTGGCTTGAATTTTGGATATTATGCATATTGAGTTTCTTTTTGACTGACTGTGTGCTTTGATTTTAATTTCACTATTGTTACTTTGTTTTCAATATTGTAATTGAGTTGAAATGAGTGACTTTAATTAAAGGCATTGATTTATTTATATTGCACTTGATTAATTATTATTTCTTGATTGTAATTGTTTGAGTGAAGTGTTTGAATCATTGCTTTAGGACAAGTAATAGCTCAAGTGTGGGGGTATTTGATAGGATTGAATTATCTTATGTTTTCTTATGCATTTCCATGTTTAATCTTATTTTCAAGATAAAATTCTCAATTTGTGTTTAACTTGTGTTAATTGCTTGGTTGGATGTGTTGATACACATTTGGAACCAAAAAGACAATATTTTAAAGCAAATTGGAGCAAAAATGAAAAAGAAGGCTTTTCCATATTAAAGGAGCTTAAAAGCATAAAACATTTGCAAATAGGAAGGAGGCTATCAATTAAGCAAGCAAGAACATGATTAAAGAAAAAAACTTTGAAAATGGCAGCCAAAAACATGTTTATAAGAGACGATTTGAAACGACAACAACAAGAAGTATTTAAGCTTGGAAGAGGCATGAAGAATAAAAAAAATGTTTAAGGTTGGATGAGAGACATGTTAGTTGCTCTTTTAAGATAAAACAAAAACATGTTAAGGATGGGTATAACAAACTTAAAAGGAGCTCTTAGGAGTGGGACACGCGCCTTGGTATAAAAGATTCACAAAAGAAAAGTAGAAGGGTAAAAATTGACAGTTTGTGTTTAAAATGGTGGAAAATGGAAGATTTATGATGTTTTAATGATGGAAAAGTGTCTAGAATTAGGAATGGTGAAGGAAATGGGAAAAAGATGGAGTTCTAAGCAAAAATCACAAAAGGGAGGTGTCCAGAGTTAGGGGACATTTTTGAATAGGTGGGATGTGTCAGGAGGTTTAAAATGATGAATAGTGAAGGTTTTAGGGTTTTAAAATGTTTTAAACCAAAACTATGTCATTTTTGCCTTTTTAAAAAGGTATACAGTTGTTTAACAGACATATACCATGGTTAGAGACCGTATAAGGTTGCCATATATGTCTCTAGAAAGTAAATCTCTACACAGGTCAAACGAAGATATATGATGGTCAACGCAGACCATTATATATGTTTAATTTGGCTATTTTAAATAGAATTTTAACCATAAAACTTCATCAAATTCTTTTTAAATCAACTTCCAATAAAATTAAGAATAATGTTCATCAAGTTACCTTAAAATTGAAATTTTAAATACCTAAAATCAAATAAATCTCACCAAAAACAAGGGATAAACTAAAGAAATCATTATAAACCTAAATAAAAACATGCTTAAAAAGCATTCCAAACATTAAAATTAAGTCCTACATAAAAAATAAAATAAATCATATAAAAATAACTATCTAAAGAGGACAATTCTTAGTCTAGTGAGGATTATAGAGTAATAGAGTCTCAACAGACTCTTCAACTGAACTAGGAACATACAATCTTGCCTTTGCCCATTCACTTTGAAAGTCGAGTGACCATTGGTTACTTCAATTGCTCCAAATAGATAAATTTGGTCACTTCATAATCGCTGTCCAACTTGATCTTATAAACATCTTTAATCTTGAATTGTAAATTAAGACCTTTTCACCAACCTTAGTCTCCTGTTGGATTATATGCTTGTCATGCCATATTTTGACTCTCTCTTTATATAGTTTGGAGTTTTCATAAGTTTCAAGAAGAAATTCATTCAACTTATTGAACTGTAATAGTCCTTCTTCTTTAAATTTTCTTGAGTCAAAATTCAAAAAATTGATGGCCTTATATGCACGACATGCTAATTGAACAGGTAAATGAAAAGATTTTCCATAAACTAACTTATACAGAGACATTCCTATAGGCGTCTTGAAAGCAGTTCGATAAGTCCACAAAGCATCATCTAACTTTAATTACCAATCCTTTCTTGAAGAGCTAATGCTCTTTTCCAAAATTTGTTTAATCTCTCAATTGAAAATCTCAACTCATCCACTAGTTTGGGGATGATAAGGTGTAGCAATCTTAAGGGTGACACCATATTTAGTAAAAAAGGGAATGAAATTGTCTATTACAAAAGTGTGATCCCCTAAACCCCTACAGGAATTGGTTTAATGAGTGCTCCACCCTAGACACTCGTTTCTTTAGATTGCTGCCTTCTGCAATATCGAAGTAAGGCTCTGATACCAGTCGATACGGGAATCTCCGTGGAACTCAATCTTTCACCAAAGTCTAGTGCCAACATCCTTGTATGACAGTCTCACTTAGGTTCGCTTAAGTAAGACTTCAGTCCTTAACACCCCTTATAGTGTTTCGCTCGCACACTCGAAGTAAGAATGGAATAAAGCAAACAAAGAAATACACAAGGCAACAATGAACACGAGAGATATGGTAAAACTATTTCAAAATGATATTGGGGATCAACTTCCTTAAGGTAGTAAAGACGGTGCTGTATCTGAGTTTAAGAGGTACGATGATTATGCATGATGAAAAATCATTTTTTGTTAAGTGTTGTAGATTCGTTAGAGGGATGTCCCACACCGTGTAAAATTAAAAAAAAAACAGAACTACACTTCTTACATTATTATTTGGAAGAGCTATTGCTTTAACCTGATTACTCACATAATTTATAGCCACCAAAATTAATTGGTTAAAATATGATATAGGGAAAGTGTTGCGTTGGTTAGGTTACTTAAAATTTGACGGGTGTTCGAAATGATTTTTACTTTTAAAACCAGCGTACTTTTTAGGCAAGTGCACCTATCGCAAAAAGTAATAAAGTGGAGTAAATTTTAAAACTCCGAGTGTCGATCCCATGGGGAAAAAGGTTACATAATTACCAGATTGATTGGAATACAATTATTTAGGAAAATCTAAAGAAATTTCTTAAAAATTGCAAAAAGCTTAAAACTTGGATATTTAGGCTTAAACACTTTGAAAAGAATTTTTAATTGATTCTGAAAAATTCTGAAAATTACCAAATGTTTAAAGGAGCTATGGATTTGATGTTTGATGAGTT
>JAOXYD010008609.1:0-15273 GCA_028565735.1 Pinacopodium congolense | reverse complement strand
TCTTAAATATACTCCACTTTATTACTTGATTCGACCAGTACGCTTGCCGAATGTTGGTCTCGAATTAAATTGTTAAAATGTGAATGAATGATAGATTAATTTGAGCTAATTTTATATGTTACCAATCACAATCAACCAACGTAGAGTTAGAAATTAGAAAGATAATACTAGCATCCAAGAGTTTAACTACTTCATTCTTCACCACTTACCTCATATTTGGATTCAAGTTACTGCAATTGGACTAAAGGTTTACTTCCTTCTTCCATTAATATTCTATGAGTACAAATATAAGGACTTAACCCTTTAATGTTAGCTAAGGTATAGCCTAAGGCATTCTAGTGCTCTTTGAGCATTCTCAACAATCTTTCTTCCATCATCTTAGTCAATGATTATGAAATGATCATAAGTAATTGCAATGGAGGTCAAAATAAGGCATTTTTCAAATGCAAGGGAAGAGGTTTAAAGTCAAGAGTTGGAGGCTCCTCAATTGATAGCCTTGGAAGGGGTTGAATTACCCTATCTAGAAGTTTAAATCTTCTAGATTGAATCAAACTAGAGGTTTCCCTACTTATAATTTCTCCAATGATTTTTTTTACTTCCTCTTCCTCTACTACCAAAGAACTTGAATGAATTAAAGCCTTCTGTGATGAATCTGAGCAAAGATACTAAAATAGATCAATTGGATTAGAATGACCTTAAATGAAGTTACATGAATCTATGGTGGAGGGATGATTTATTACTATAAAAACGTTAATCTCAATCTCTTCATTCCGAAGTCAAAGTATTAGCTTTCCCCCATAAACTTCTATTAACAACTTGGCAGTAGCCATGAATGATCTTCCTAAAATGATAAGAATTGTACTATCCTCTTCCATATCTAAAACAAGCAAATCAACAGGGAAGATAAGATTATTGACTTCACCAAAACATCCCTAATGATTCCAATTGGATAAGTTATAGATCGATCAGCGAATTGCAATGAGACTATCACTGGTTTAGGTTCTTCTAATCCTAACTTCTTTAAAGTAGACAAGGGCATTAGATTAATGCTTGCTCTAAGACCCATCAAAGTCCTTTCTATTTGTAAGCTACCAATTGTACAATGAATGGTGAAACTTCCAGGGTCCTTGAGCTTTGAAGGTTACTTCTTTAATAGGATAGAAAAACATTATTCCTTAAGCTTTATGATCTCATACTCTTCCAATCTTCTCTTCTTGGGCAGGATTTCATTTAAAAATTTAGCCTATGAAGGGATTTGAACAATTCCCTCAGCAAATGTAATATTAATATGAAGCTTTTTAAAAATTTCTAAGAATTTTCCAAATTGCTTATCAAGGAGCGTGTCCATAAACCTTTTAGGATATTATATCATAGGCTTGCATGGTTGCATATTGGAATCAACAAACAACCTAGGTGGCTTCTCTGAACTCTCACCCTTAGCTTCATTTTATTTCTTCTTCTCTTCTTCTTTAGCTCCCTCTCTTCTGCCATGTCCATCTTCCTTGCTATCTTCTTCAACTCTCTTTCTTTTGTCATTGGCTCTATCTTCTATCATGTTCTCTTTTATCCTTTTTTCTCCATTCTACACCAACACTTGCTTTCCTTTTTGTTCTACCTTCTTCCTTTCATTATCAACCTCTTTTCCACTTCTTAAGATAATCCCCTTAGCATGTTCCCCAGGGTTAGTTTTAGTGGTACTTAGAAGCTTACTAAGTAGCATCTCCTATAAGAGATATGCAATTTTTCTAACTTAAGTCTTTATATTCTTAATTGAAGCCTCATGGTTTGCATCCTAGACTCATTAGATTGGATATACTTCAAAAATGTTTCTTCAAAACTAGGTGACTCTCTTTGAGGTTTGTTGGCTCTAAAGCTAAGTGGAGGGACTCTTTGAGAATTGGCTTGAATTTGTTATGGTAGTTGCTAGTAGTTTTGATTATTACTTAACAAAAATTTGGATGGTTACTTAACAAAAAGGATTTCCTCTTGGCCTATTAAAATTTCCAACATATTGAACATGTTCTAGTTTTTGGGCAAATGGACTACCTTCTTGACACTACAATGATGTATGGAAGGTACTACCATAGGTCTCGCATTCATCTTTATGAGAACTACAACTAGCTCCACTCATTAGACGATCTAACTTCTTATTCAGTACATCCATTTGAGCTGCAAAAGCTACTATGTCATTAATCACATGAATACCATGTGGCTTCCTTAAATGGAATTTAAAATTGTACTAAAAACTACTTGTAGACATTTCATCAATGAGATTGTAGGCTTTGGTCACAATCTTGCATATGAAATTACCTCTAGTGGTAGCATCAATGTTGCTATAAGTCGAAGGTGTCAATCCAGTGTAAAAAATATCTACTTACTGTCACCTATTGAATTCATGACTAGGACACTTGTAAGCATCTCTTTAAACCTTTCCCATGGTTCATATAGGCTTTCATTTTCGTGTTAGATAAACTAGTCGATCTCAGTCTTCATCTTTTCTATCTTAGCATGTGGGAACAATTAAGCTAGGAACAACTTCATTATCTCATCCCACGTAGTAATGAAACTAGATTGAAGTGTTGATAACCAGGCTTTTGCCTTATCTCTAAGAGAAAAAGGAAAAATCCTTAGCCTAATTACATCATCAGAAACTCTATTGCTTTTAAAAAGATCACAAGTATCGAGAAAATTTTGCAAATGTTCATTATGATCTTCTAAAGCTAAACTTCTAAATTATGGGGACCTAACCATAGAGATGATACTATGTAGGATTTCAATATTATTCACAGTAACTTTGGGCCTAAGAATTCCAATTACATGTTTACCTTTGTTTCCCAATGCTAAGTACATTATGGTTAGCTCTCTATTTTCTACCTGAATTCTAACAACTAAACTTTCTTCAAGATACATTTCTAAAAGTTCTGATTTTATATCACTAGATGTTCTTACTCCTAAAGGATCAGACATGGACACTCAAGATTCTTTATTTTTCCCCCTTAATGTGTGCTCAAGTTTTAGATTGGAGTTTACTGGCTCAGGATTGCATCCCTATGTATGCATACAAAATTATATAAAATACTGAACAAAAGCAAATAAACAACCATGGGCAATTAAAATAATTAAAAAGCAATAATATTACACAAACTAGAAAAAATAGCAAATAAACACATAAAATTTTAAAAAATTAGGAAAATGATTTTTACAACGTAGAGTAATTGACACTGATTTTCCTAATATTAAGATTGTATTCCCCAATAACAGTGCAAAAAACTTGTACATATCTTGACTGATTATGACAATTGGAATGCTTTTAACGATTTTACTTTAAAAAGCAATGTGATAAGGAAAGTGTACCTATCGAACAAGTAATAAAGTGACGTATTTTAAACCTCAAATGTCAATCCCATAAGGAAAAGAGTTAATTATTAGGTTAATTAGATCACAATTATCTAGAAAAATCCAAATAACTTGATTAAAAATTGGAAAAATACTAAACTACTCTAACACGACTTAAACACTTCAAATTTAATTTTTAATTGCTTTAAAAAATTTCTGAAAATTAACAAATGTGAAAATTAGCTAAGGATTTGATGATTGATGATTTAATTTAGATATAAATAATTTTAAGGGTTGATTAGAGTTCCTTCATGAAATCAAAACAAAGATATGGTTAAGACTTTGCTTTATATCCATTAAACTTAGTTTAAAGTTTAGTTATGCTTTAAATCTAGTAAATGGGCATTAATTTCAAGAAGGTGACTTCTAGACTTTTAAACTAAAAACTATAACTCTCATAAAAAATAAAATTTTTCTCATTCATTGAATAATTTATGTTGCTTAATGATTTTTCCAACAAACTAAGTTAATTTCCCAATCTTAGATTATTTTTAACACTAATCTTAAGGGTCTAGCTCAAATCCAGTACTTTTAAACTTCAATAAACAAAAATCAGACCATATAACATGTCTTTAAGTTCTCTTAAATCATAAATACACCAATCCTTAGTAATAAAATTTATTTAGCCACACGTCTTGATCAAAACATAGAAAACATAAAACTTAAGTATCATGTCTTGATAAATTTGAAAATATGAGCTATAAAATTGAACTTGAACTTGACTCCTTAAATTACAAAACGACCAAGAGAAGATCCTAGGAGGTTTATAGACTCCTTAAATTGAACTTGACTTCACCGGCTCTGAATCAACACAAATTAATAGAAAAATAAATGAATAATTGAAGATGCAAATATAAAGATGATAATTTTGATAAATATAAAAATAGGAGCAAATGAAGTAATAATCTGAGTTAAGAACCCCCCTTAGATGATTTCTATACTCATACACGAGTCTTAATAACAAGCTCCAATGTCTAGAAACTAAAAAAATAACATAGAATTGGAGAAAAATATGTTTGAAGCCTATATGATACTTAGAAAAAGTAAAAAGAGCAGGGAGAGCTTCTCTTTCAACTTTCAGACAAGGAAAATTAATGAAGAGCATTCCACACCCACAATATTTGAGATTTTTAGAGGATATTTTGTCTGACTACAATTAAAGTAGGTTGACTTGGGACAATACGGTGCCCCAAGCCCATCGTATTAGTCTATGCAGTAAAATGAATATAAGGGTCTCTCCAAACCCACAATTTGGTCCTGGACAACACCAATTTTACTATCTTTTTGGCTTCTTTCTTCCTCCAATCTTCATAATTCTTCAAATAAGATCCAATTCATACAAATTAAAATTTTCAAATAAAAATTTAAACATATAATCATGAATTTAGGCTTTAAAACATCATAATTATCCATGAAAAATACATGCAAATTGACCCCTAACACTATTTACCAAGATAAGGAACTTATTGGTAACAACTTCCATTAGTTACATATTCCACTTCGAAGGTTTATAAAGCAATGAAATTTTACTTTTTACTAAACAATGACACTAATGCATTTCCTAAAAGTTGACAATTTCTAGATTTTCTCTTCCTATCTAGGAGATTATGGACATAATCTAAGTCAAAATAGCGAAATAAATTGATATAACCATCTCTAGGATACGACAAACCTAGGGATGATGTTCCAACTAAGCACCTTAAAATTCTCTTAACAACTAAAAGGTTAGACTTTATAAGACTTGATTTAAACCTAGGACACAAATAGACACTAAACATAATATTGGGTCTAGTAGTTGTAAGGTGTAATAAGCTACCTATCATTCCTCTATACAACTTAGAATTTAATTGTTTGTCTTCTTCATCCTTATTTAACTTAGTAGCTACACTCATGATGGTTCTTAAAGGCTTTTCTTAATCCATACCAAACTTTTTAGTTATTCCGTAGTATTTTTGGTTAGGCTAATAAAAATTCCATCTTTCATTTGCTTAATTTGCAAGTTTAGAAAGAAATTTAAGTCTCCCATCAAACTCATTTCACACTTGACTCATACACATGGAAAATACCTTACACATTATCTCATTTATAGCTCTAAAAATAATGTCATCTCCATATATTTGCAATCAAAATGTCCTCATTTTTTTTCTTAATAAAATGAGTGGTGTCTACCTTACGCTTTAAAAATTATAACAAGAAAGCACTTAGTTTCTCATACCAAGCTCTGGGGGCTTTTTTTAAACCATATAATGCTTTTGACAACTTAATAGACATTGATTAAAGCATCATAAATCTCAAAACCTGATATTTATTATTCATGCACTCCCTCTTATATAAATCCATTAGGGAATGATTTCTTAACATACATTTGATATAACTTAAATCCGTTATTGGATGCAAATGCTAAAAGTAGTATACTAGCCTTTATTCTAGCTATAAGTGAAATAATCTCTTTGTAATCTATTCCTTCCTTTGGGTTGAAACCCTTAGTTACCAACCTAGCTTTATTTGTTACAATATTCACTAATTCATCAATTTGGTTTCTAAACACCCATTTAGTACTAATAATTTGATGAACACTTGGCCTAGGTAGCAATGTCCACACTTTGTTCCTTTCAAATTGATTTAACTCTTCATTTATGTCCAGCACCCATCTTTCATCACTTAAGGCTTAGGTATTTCATCTTTTTTTACATCACTTAAAATTTGGTTAGAGGGATGGTCTTACTTATATCTCCAGTCTCTGGGTAAACTCTCATCTCTCCTATCAATCACACTTGGTTCAATTCTTTGTTCACAAGGTGAGGGGGATTTTCCAAGTTTTCCCTCTTTTGTTCTTCTATTCCTAATTTATCCAAATCTCTTGATAAGCCTATATTAATATCATGTATACTTCTTTTCACTTCAAAATGACTTCATTAAAAACAACATTAAGAGTTTCTTTGAACACCATGTTCTTCCTGTTAAACACCTTATAGGCTCTACAGGTAATGGAATATCCTATAAATATATCTTCTTTGATTTTTTCATGAAAATTGCCTAGGTTTTCTGTATTTTAAAATAAAACATGTGCATCCAAAACCTTTAAAGTAACCAGTTTTAGCCCTTTTCTCATACTAAATTTCATAGGGGGTCTTCTCTATGTAAGGTCCTATATAAACCTTGCTAGAAATGTAACAAGCATAAGTTATAGCTTTCTCCCAAAAGTACTTAGGAATATTATACTTGTTTAACAAAGTTATCGCCATCTATTATAAGGTTTTATTCTTTCTCTCAATTACTCCATTAGTTGAAAATTTATAGAAAGTACCATTCTCTTTATAATATGACTCAAACAACTCATTTTAAAAGTCTCTACGATGATCACTCTTAATAGATGAAATCATGTAACTTTTTTTTCTAATTGAACTCTCTTAGAAAACTTAATAAAGGTTTTGAAACACTCATCCTTACTGACTAAGAACATCACCTAAATAAACCTACTATAGTCATCAACTATCCCATATACATAAAACTTTCTTGGTACAATTGCTACTTTAAATGGTCCAAAAAAGCCTGTATGTAATAATTCTAAAGATCTAAAAGTAATGATCATAATTTTCTTCTTTAAAGAGGTTTTGGTTTACTTACCTAATGGACATTTATCCTTTTCAAACTATATCCTACATACTCCATTTACCAGCTCTTTGTTACTAAGATTTGAAATGTGTTTCATGCTAACATGACCTAATTTTTTATACCATATCCATGCATCATCTTTCATATAAACAAAACATTTGATATTATTATCTAAAAGATCATTCAAATCGATGGTGGATATGTTCATTCTCCTTTTCCAATAAATACTATGCTATTATCTTTAACCTTTAAAATAATAAAATGTTTCACTTTCAAAAGAAACTTTAAAAACTTTATCACATAATTAGCTATCACTTAACAAGTTTGTTTTAATCCATCAACCAACAATACAATATCAATGTAAATATCTTTCTTATCAACTTTTATGATACCAATCCCTTTTCCCTTGACATTGTACCTAAATGTCACATAGCCTCCATCTTTACTTTTCAAGGATAAGAATTGTAATACATCACAGATCATATGCCTAAGGCATGTACTATCCGCGTACCACTTGCTACTCTTGGATTCCTACAAAGAAACAAATTTATTTTACTTCATGTACCTACATTAATTTAGGTATTTGGGGGTTGGAAACCATTTCACTTACTATGTCTTTTGGAGCACTAGAACAATTTCCACGTTTATCAAAACAAAGTGTTTCTAAGTGTCCAAATCTACTACAAAAATCTCAATCATATGCAACATTTTAAGAATGAACGTTTGACCTTACATTATCTCTATATGTAATTTTAGGTCTGGCCTTGCTAAATGACTTTCTTTGTTATGGTTTTTGCCTAGAATAATAGTAAAAGATGTTCCTTGGCCTAGAATATGCATGGGTTGTGTATGTATAAGGATAAAAATGCATTTTTTAGGCTTAATAATGTCCTTGAGGTGCATGTATATAAACTGTCCCAATTTCTTTAGTTTTTTACCAATATGCATTGTTTGGAACCTTTACATCTTCAAAATAGTTACGCCTATTCCTAGAAGCATGCACATTTACCCTAGATGTACACCTTGAATAATACATGAATGAATGATATTTCTTCCTATTTTGTATGCTAGATGATGATACACCACTGTTTAAAGATGGCATAGGAATTTATTCTTGATCTAAATTCTTCCCATTAACAAATGTAGTCTTAGCATTATAATTTTCACTGCCCTTCATTTGTTATTTCAAGTGTAAGCCAAATGTTATGAGTAGCTTCACACGAAGAAAATTTATTAAATTCATTATTATTAAGTGCACAAAGTAAGATATGGACAACCCTACTTTTTAATGTAATTAGTCTATTATCTTCACCTATCTATTACTCTTTAATCTTAAGAACTATATATTCATTAACTAATTATTTGGGAAGGTAAGGTCCATCATGAACTATGTCTCAAAAGTCTAGATTATCAACCATTAAAAAGGAACTTCATTAAAGTTTTTCAATAGAGGTAATCACTACCATCAAAGAAAGGTGCTCCACTTATGTTTTGACCCTCTTTACTACATAAACCTACAAAGTTTAAAAAACTAGATCTTTTTTGTTAGAAATTAACTAAGCTAAGATGAGCCTTGCTCTAATACCAACTACAAGTCCTAAAGACACACAATAAGGGGGTGAATTGAGATTTATAAGAATATTGGTAATCTAATATTTAAATTTATTTAAAAACAATCCAAATAATATGAAGTTCCTAAGTGAAAATTATATCAAAAGTATTGTAAATATGACAAAAAATCAATCCCACGATGGACTATATTATAAATTTGAATAAACTATTCAAGCATATAACTTTTGAAAGATAAGTTGGTATATTAATTTATAATTATATGAGTCAATAATACATTCAACTATAATGTAAACTGTTTAAATAATAAAGGAGGCACAAAAATTTATGGCACTACAGTAAAAGAATTGCCTACTCCACACCAAAAACACTAGAAGTCAAATTTTGCACTATCACAATGTACAAAATTACATTCTTCTTCTATAGGTAAAGAGTAACCCTTATAAATCAAATTCTTCTTTATAGAAGTTGAAGAGAAACCTTCGAAAAATCATCTTAAGGTAAACAGGAGCATTGATAAATCTTTTTAAAGGCCAAAAGAAGCCTTTACAAGAGAAGCCTTTACAAAATTAACTTGCAATAGTAGTATCAAAGAAATGTATACTCAATGACCTTCTATAAACTTTAAAGGAATAGATTATGATGATTTGTAAACTTAGAAATGTGATTTGCAATGATAAAGATGAAGATTAAAAAAATACAAAAATATGGAAGTTTTAAAACTTTGTTACTTTTGGTGTTTTATGCCAAGAAACTCAAATAGAAATGTAATATGACTAAGAAAAAGGTTTTGAAACTTATTATAGTCTTAAATAATATGAAAATAATAGATTAATCTCATAAAAATTATCTAAGAATTAAATAAAAAAATTGAAAATGAATTTATCCAAATATAAGATAGCTTTGTGTATATCACCTTGTAAATTTAAAAACTCAATCAAGAAATATATGTAGATGACAACCACATTATACTCATTTGTTACCTTAAAGAATCAAAGAATAATAACATGATAGCATAACAATAGATCTAAAATGTGAGGATAGAAAGTTAAACACTTGAGAGCTAAAATGATAAGCAATATCCTATGTTCAATCCTTGCATAAAAATAAACATAGCAAGAGTCAAATAGAGAGGAAGAACACAATAGGAGTGAAACTTTTGATGAAGATTTTAAGATTTTTTAAAAAAAGCTAAATCAGAACATGTTTCTTGATTAAATAGATGGCTAGCTATGGTTAGAAATAGGGTTAAAGAGGAAATTGCAATTTAGGGAGACAAATCACCAATATTTGTGCAAGAAAGGCAAGTTTATGTTTGACAATGTGCATAATGGCAATTTCATCAAAGGTTAATGGTGCCATTTTGCTTCCAGCATAAATTTTGTTAATTTCCAAAATAGGGACTACAATGACTATTTCTCATGGCTACAATCACCTGTGAAACAATCATTATTAATGAACAAAAAATCAATATAAAAAATTGTCCAAAACATTTCAAAACAATTGTGCATAAGTAATAAATTATATTTAATTTTTTTCAATTTTAACATTAATTTAAGGGTTACAAATTTAGAAATTTGACTAAAGAAATCAAAATTATGAAATTTTAAAATATAGGAAATGCGTGTATGCAAGATTTGAGAGCCTTTACAATATGTAAACTTTAAGTAATGCTTACACAGAAGTCAAAAACATAGAAAAATTTATCTTGAAGCTCCCATAAGATTTGTTCTTCCTTATTCTTCATGATTGACCACCAAGTCCAAGCTTTTCTACTTGAATTTACTTAAAATGAATTTATCTTTCAAGCTTTACAACATAAACTCAAATCATTAGTAAACTTAATGTTTTGTTATCTTCAAAAATAAGATTGGAACCTCCTTTGATTCTATAATATACATGTTTAAGGAGCTATTAACCCCTTTTATGTCTACAACAGTCCACCCTAATGTTGTCTTATACTCTAAAAGTACCCAAACAAACCTGTCTTCCTACCCTAGAGTAAGGTTACTCACTATTATGATATGTAAAGTGTAGTTTTCTCCCAAAAATACGTCCTTAAGATGATCAAGCAGTGGTTTCAATTATACTTTAGGAGCCTATATAATAGAATTAGTAATAATAGGCAACTGCAAGAATTAAGTTACATACCTACTAGACTTAGAAGGAAGTGTTTTTAAGGAAGAAATGACATCCTCCATCTCCTCCCTTAGTTTGAACTTGTTCTTCAAATCAGTGTACACTTATTTCTCCGTCGGAGTTGCCAAGACTACATCTAGCGAATCATCGGAAGAAAAAAAAACTATTCTATTAATGACTCGATAATATTGTCCTTATAACTGACTCACAATTAATGAGATATTATATAGCATTAATGATGTTCAATCATATCCCCTCCCCACTGAACTCTATGTTTAACACTCCACTATAGACATCAATTTTGGTGAGGAATGTCTGTAGGATTGCCTCACTAGTAGAATAGACAATTTATAAGCTCGTCATAAGCTATCAAAAAATAAATTCCTAACTACTCAAACTATGCAATAATTGTAAGCTAGGGCTGAACTATAGAGATTCGGGATACAACTGTTATTTGAAATGTTGTAAGAAAAAGAAAATAAAATACCCTAAAAAGATGAAAGGGAAATGATCTAAGATGCAATGAAAAAAGAGACAAACACGCAAAACAAATTTAGACAAGACTAATAACAATGACAAAGAAGTGGGTTGGAGATATCTTTAGGATGTTAGCATGATCATTGATCCTATAATCTAAATAAGAGGTACTTTAGTCATGGTGTTAGCCTATAGCTTGGAATAAGCTCTTAAGCCCTCAGTTCCTCTAAATTAGACAATTCTAAAAAGCCCTAGAAAAGCCCCAATCCCCATTTATAACTTAGAACAAACCCTTTAGATTTAACAATGAAGATGTTTTAGGTGCTAAGGAATGACTAAATTAGGCCATTAACTCGCAAGCTTGGAAAGTGTAACCGAAAGGTATGGAACCCTAGGTTAGTTGATTAGGTATCCTAACAAATTCTACTAACTTATTACTACTTTTGGGAATTGCTATGGACTATTACCTATCACACACTCAACCCTAGCTTTTGTATTAGGAAGTTACCAAAAGGGTGATCAAGCCTCAAGCCTATAGATAACTCCTAATTCATGACATTTAAACTAAGTCCCAAACCAACTTAGACAAACAAGCACCAAATTAAGCATAAATTCAACTCCATTCTCACATTTTTCATCCTTTCATCCTTTTAATATCTCCAAACCCATAAAAGAACTAGCCACTGATTAAGCTACCTAAAACAAAGATTAAATGAACATAAATCATGCTTAACTAAACAAATGAAAAGCTGGAAAATCAATTACTAATCTAAGGAATCAAATTCAACACTTTATCTAATGAAAACTTAAGTTACTTCAATTAATAAGCAATTATGTAGAACTTAATTAACTAAGACTTAATTTAACACATTAAATAAAATTTTAGATGTAAAAATTAAACAAAAACTAAGGCCTTATTTGGTATTGTTTTCATTTTCTTTTTTGGTTTCTTGCTTTTAAAAACACAGAAACAAATAAAAATAGCACAGAAATCGAAAAAGACAACATACTAATACAGCACAGAAACCCATAAAATAACACAAAAACCAATAACAATATCACATAAACCAATACACGTACACAAAAACAAAAATAAAAAACAGAAACGAGAAGTGATACCAAACGTGCTCTAAACTTTAAATGAATGAAAACTAACTACTAAACATAGGTGAACCAAACATTCTATGGATAAATGAAACTATATGAAATAAAACCCTTAAACAACTTAATACTTAATCAAGGTAAAAGTGAAATTATCATTCACATTTTAAAGTAAAACAAAGTCCAATGATCTAGAAATAAATGATTAAGCAACAATAATATTCGGTCAAGGCAAAACAAAGCAATTCAGAAGAAACAAAACAATGAGTTTCCATGCAAACAAGACATTCAGACTTGACATTAAAACTAATGGAAGATTAAAACCAAATTAATAACAATTGTAAATGAATTAAACTCCAAGCTATAGCCATAAATCAAGTTTCCAAGAGAGCTCCAATCCTAAGCCAAGGAGAAGAAGACAAAACACGCCTACCATGGATGACTTCTCATGTTTTCCAAATGAGCTTCATGCTCTCTCCCCTCTTTTCTCCTTATTTCTCTCCTGTTTTGTGTTTTGTTTTGTCCTTTTATATGTCCAACCATCCCTCTCCTAAGCCAAGTAGGGAAGGAGAAAAAATTGCCTACAATGGAGCTCCTCACATCCTTACTCTAGTCAAAACTCGCCAACAGTCTACCTATTCATTCCTTTCCTCTTTATTTTTGTGTGCAGACTCTAATATCAACTCACCTCCTCCATCTCTTGTTATTCGTTGTCTAGGCGGCGACTTCAAACCTCTATAGGTCTTTTGTTCTTAATTCCTGTTGAATTCTAACCCTCCACTTGCCCTGACGTATGGATGATGAGCTATTGCCATTTATCCTTAAGTTTTATATTATTTTTTAGAGCTTAAAATGCAAGACCAACTTTTGCTATTAATTCAATTACAAGCCTCCTCTTCTTTACTTAAAATTAGTTATAATCTTCTTCTTTTGTATATAAATTTGTGTTTACTAATTAAATCTTCATCAAAACATAATATAAACACAAAATAAGCATTTAGGAAATAAATTTGAGTTGAATTCATATTGAAATACATATAAAAATATCATATAATTAAACCCTATCGAATACCCCCACACTTGATCCATTGCTTGTCCTCAAGCAATTTAAACTCAATCAAGAAATTCTATCAATCCTTTTTCAAAGAAAATCAAGTGTATTCAATCATTTAAACTTCGGTAAGCTCAAGTATCAAGCTACTACATATATCATAATTGCTTTTCATCAATACACATAAACAAAGTCAAATGAAAATACCATTGATAAAAAACAATAATAAAACTAATATAGACTTTCCTCACAGTGTTCACTTAAATCACTCAAGTATGTGAGGGTTGGAGTTTTACTCAAAACTACCTCTAGGAGACTATATTACCATAGGCCTGTAGATTCATCAATTCCCTACCATATAGATTACATGCTATCATGGATCAAAAAGGGCTTTTACTTGGTTGTAACGGGGTTTAGGTTAAGGTATGGTAACAAAGGTCAAAGAGGTTATTCATAAGTATGCATAAAGTACTAAGTAAAAGGGATAACCTAATATCAATTATGAGATACGCAAACGAATATAACATATTACAACTACTCATCACTATCCAATGCTACTATGTTCACTCTTTTTCTTTTCCTTTTTTTTTTCTCTTTTTACTTTCCTTCTTTTCTTTCTTAATCTTCTTCTTTTTATTTGAATAACACTAAAAACAAAAGAAAACAATAGTAACACATATCAACAAATATAGGACTAATAGTATCTCTCAAAATATCACAGAATAGAGTATAGAACAAGAGTCCTTAAATCATAAACATCAACCACTTACTTAGTACTTCATTTAACTTGTGATAGGGCAAGGCTAAAGGGTTTTTGGGTTTCAATGCAAGGTGATTAATACCGAAACAAACATGCTCAAAAGGCTCAAAGGGGTTTGCAAAGGGTAAAATGACATGGTGGGTCATTTAAGCTAAGGGGTTTAAAGAAAAGAAGGCCTTAAGTCATTTCCATAAAGCATGCATCTAGTAGTTTAAAACCAATTCCATGCAAGTTCTAAAGGTAATCTACCTAGAAGAGCATAACACAATAATGAAGATAAAATGACTATGAAATGAAGTCATATAGGCTCAAAACCTCACATGTGTTTATATAAAAATCCATCAAAATTTCATACATTGCCTAATCATGCAGTTATCAAATGTTTGACTTAGTTTATGCAATCAAGTACTTTAATTATTCCAAATGATTCGCCTTCTACCCAAGCTACCTAATCAAAATTCAAGCATACAACTCAATCTCAGTCCGACTATTATGACAGAATAACATGGTTCAACATTTATCACAACGTTTTAAGCGCACAAATGTAAACAATTTTCAAATTTTTGCAATTCAAACTAGCCCCACTCCCATACTTATAATGAACATTATCCTCAATGTACAAATAAAATAACAAAATTATAAGAGGATGAGAATAGAAGGACTCCCCTAGATTAAAGAGGGCTCATCGACTTGAGAGTAGAAATCATAGCTTTGTTCATGCCTTTCTAGAAATAAAACTAATAAAGAACAAATAAAGCACTCAAATGAAAACAATCAAAAGCTTAAATAGAAAATAACCAAAATGAAAGGATAAGGTCAGGGGTGCCTACCAACGAGCGCTTGTTTAAGGTCACAAGCTGGACTCTTTTGCATGTAATGGATGTTTGAGTCCGACGGGAATCATGCTAAGACTCATAGAAGAGCCTAGAGCAACCTCCTTTGAAGTAGACTTATAATCAGCATGATGCCTCACAACTTTTGGAGAGTGGAATTGCATCGTCTCGCCTATAGGCATCACCTTTCTTCCAAGATGACCTCCAAAGTTGATTAAACGATTAGTGTGGAGGCAGTGCATCCTACTTGATTGTGGTTGGCCACATACAAAATTAGCTCAATTTATTCTATCTTTCATGCACAATTTAACAATTTAAATTGAGACCAACAT
>JAOXYD010008608.1:0-28839 GCA_028565735.1 Pinacopodium congolense | reverse complement strand
AATTTCCTTACTCCTCTTCTTCTTGCTGCTTCCAGGCATCTTCTTTGAGTACATATACTTCTTCCTCCTCTTCATCTTCATATTGTTCCATCAAGTTCACTACTTTCTTCTTTGGTTATTCATTAGACTTGTGGTTTGGTTCGTTGCTTCTATAACACTTTTTAAGAGTGGCTTTGTATATGGATTTTTCATTTAGAGATTATGCAAGCTGTCTTGCTTGAGCTTCCACCATTAACATTGCCCCTTCCTCCCTTAGTATGTATTGGTGCTACACTCCCTTCCTCTTTTCATTTCTCTATGGAAACCTTTTCATTCATATACTAGTTAAACTCATTTAACTTCACACCAAGTATTAATTCTGCCTCCATAAAAAAAATCATTGTACCTTAAATTGTGAGCACAATATGGATTCTAATTTTGTCCCTTATGTTTGGCTTCTATCCCCTCGTGTATCATAAAGCTTATTGTGATTGGGTTTTGGACAACTAATTATGGGCTGTCAACCTCAAAATTTCTGTAGCATACTTATGAACATTATAATTTTCTTGATGACATTATTGATACGTATAAAAGATGTACAATTTATAATTTGATGACAAAAATATTCCCCTTAATAATTACTTCATCCTCCTTCATATAAAAACATGATTCCTTCCTTCTCTTCTCCGGGTCTCCTTTAATTAATCTCACCATGCAAATACTTCTTGTTTTAACCTATATGCTATTAGCTTAACCTTTCTTTCCTTTGGGATCTTAGTATAATCAAAGAAAGGTTTAACCTTTTCTAACTAGACTAAAAAACATTTCAATGTCTAGATCACCATTAAATGATGGGATATTTACCTTTAGCAGATATTTGTAATCTCCTCTACCACGTCTTGGTTGTACCACTTATTCTTCACCATTAGAATTGTAGTTGTAATCCCAAGGTGCAAGATTCTAAATTTGACAGTGTAGGGCCATCTTCCATATCAATTGGATCCATAATTCTTTTAGTATTGCTTTCTCATAACAATGCTTGCAACTAATCCTAAACCTCTGCCAGCTACCATTCTATATTTTGAGTTGACTCGCTTTATTCTTTGATTACTCTCCAAACTTCAGGTAACCTACAAACGTCATCATTAGTGTTATTACTCATTGTCAGATGAATAAACTTTGGGTTTTCAAAACTTTGATACCATCTAATGCAATGTAAAAACGTGTTGCTCTAATATAAGACTAAGTAAACAACAAACTTAATCCAAGATTTGGAAGAAAATCAAAGGTTATACATAACTCTTTGAAAGCATTAAGAAATTTTATTTAATAATTGTGGAAATCTCTAAAATATGTTATTGAAACATAAAAAATAATTATTTATATGTATTATGAAACGCTAAACCTAATCATAATAAACAATAATGTCTTTTACATTCCAAAATAAAATAAAATAAGTAATTTTCCTTTTTAGCAAACACTCCTTTTACACACAAGGGTGTTAGGAAACAAACATGTTCACATTTATCAAACATCTCCTCTACTCACTAGGGTGTTGGGGAACACACCCCTTACACAATGGGGTGTAAGTAGGGTACTAGAAAGTGACACCTTTCACTTGCAAAGTTAATCTTTCAATTAATAATGCAGGATTCATGACCATAGCGATGTTGTTTTTTCTCATCATTGACCTCTTGGAAAACTCACGTTCTGCTCGACATCATAAGAAAAGTATTTCTTGCTAAATCTTGTATCTTTTTTTCTCTACAAGTTTATTTTTACAATCAAACCTATAAGTGCAAAACTACTAAAGAATACAAGCATTGCCTACATTATTGTTTGAAGCCTAGTAATTATATTTCTTATACGTTTAATATCTTTCCATCTCGACATTTTAAGGACATAAAAGTAAGTTTTTAAATTACAATCAAGTTACATTTAAATTTGTTTAACTTGAAAACTTAATTTGAATTTTTAATGATTTTATATCATGCTCTTAAATGCTTTAAGGGAAAATTAAAAGATCATTTAGTATCACTTCTATTTTTCTATTATGGTTTTTGGTTTCTGTTTCATGTTTCAATTTTTTTGTTTTTTATTTTTATTTTTTGTTTTTGTTTAAGAAAATTATTTGGTTAAAATTTGTAATAAAAAATCTAAAAGTAGAAACCTGTTTAGTTGAGATTTGTGATAAAAAAACTGAAAAAAATATTTGGATAAGTCATCATGTTTTTTTGTTTTATTCTTATTATATCATTATATGTTAATATTAAACTTTAATTTAACTTATTTTTTATTATATCAAATTATATTGTTAAGTTAATTAATTCTCATTCTCATTATAATAAAATAAATTAATAGTTAATATAAGTAAAATCTTTTAATTAATTTTATATAATAAAAGTCTAATACAAAATATAAAAATTACATTAACTCATTCTAATTAAATAAAAAACATAGTTATAAAGTTATAATGCTTTAATCTTTAATAGAAGTAGTACTCACAAAAACAAAAATAAATCAATTACAGTTTTCATTAATATATATTCCATATTGATGTAAAAAATCCATCTCACATTTAAGACAAAATTTGAAGTTATGCTGGAATGATATTATACTCCACTTGAAAACTTACATATTCATTTACATTTTCAACAATTTATTCTTCACTTTCTCGACAACGATCAAATAATTCATCAACCTATTTATGCATCTTAATAAAATTATATAGAATAAGAATCAATAATGATGTATCTTTACTTCTGTTGGTCCTAAATGACACCTAAGAGGGGGATAAATTAGGTTCTAAGAATATTTTAAGAAAAAAACAAGAATAAAATCAACAATAATTTACGGAACCTAAATAAACAATTATGAAAACAATAAGATAAAAAGCACTTATAATTGTTGAAAGTAAGATAAGAAACACAAATGTAAAATTGATTACAATTTATAAATCCTTTTAGGCTCAAGGATAACCTACTTTTCTTTTTCAAGACTAAAAAATAACTTCACTTTCTTTTTCTAAGGCTCAAGAATAACCTCTCTTCCTTTTTCTAAAGCCCAAGAATAACCTTTCAAATCCTTTTTATAAGCTCAAAAATAACTTTACAAATTCTTTTACAGCTCAAAAATAACCTCAAGAATTAAACACACTAATAAGCTCACGACACAAAAGCTAAACTCAAATATGAACTCCTTAACAATAAATAATAACACTTATCTTTCTCTGTCACTACACGTCTATTGCATTAGACTTGCTTAATCTTTATTTATAGTGTAACCAAGATTAATTTAGTCGTTGGACAGTCCTCCAACGTTCATATGATAATTAACTCTTTTTGGACTATTTTGTATATTTTTTGACCGTTGTATAATATGACTGTTGCGAATAATTTGCTCCGAAATCTTCTTTGTTTGATCGATTGATAGGCCAGGTTTGGTTGATCGGTCTTCTAAATTTGTTCATCCGGTCGACTGATAGCCATTGTTCGGTCGATTGGTTTTCATTTGGTCGGCCGGTCTTTATTCGGTCAACCGATCTCTTTAAAGCAGTCATTCGGACGACTGATCTCCATGGTTCGGTAGATCGATCTTCCTTCGGTCGGGCATGCTCCCTTCAAATGCTAGTGTTTGGTTGGCCAATCTTCTTTTTATCCAGATATTCAAATGTTATTGCTTAAATACTTTAACTCAACCTATCGTTATACACACTTAAACAAGAGTATCAGTAGCAAGCTATTTTGTCATCATCAAAATAAGGAGGAAGTTAAAAAATCTCCCCTTTTTGATGATGACAAAATCATATGATATTAAACAAATACAAACTCCCTCTAAACTATAAAAGAATTGCAATACTTCATAAAAATATGTAAAAGCTCAAACTCCCGCTAAAATCATGCATATGATAAACAAAAAATATTTTATATCACATACCTCTCCCACTTTTTAGAATCAACATAAAAGGTCATAAGGAATGTCCATCAATCATATCAATTTCTCATCTAATTGTGTAAAAACGATCTTTGCATAGACGTTTAGTAAAAATATCCACTAATTGATGCAATATATCAACAAACTTAAGTTCAATATCCCCATTTTGCACATGATCGCGAATAAAATGATATCAAATTTCTATATGCTTAGTCCTAAAATGCTGTATGAGAATTTTAGTCAAATAAATTGTACTTATATTGTCACACCGAATAGGAATTTTATCAAAATGTAAACCATAATCCCTAAGTTTTTTCTAAACCACAATACTTGAGTACAACAACTACCGATTGCTACATACTCAGCTTCTGTCGTAGACAATACAATAGAATTATTTTTTTTTACAAAACCATGAAACTAATGCATTTCCTAAAAAGTGACATGCACTCGATGTACTTTTCCTATCTAATAAGCCACCCGCATAATTGGCATCAGAATGTCTAACCAAGTCCAAAGATGCATTTCTAGGATACCATGGTCCAAAATTCAAAATATCACACAAATATTGCAAAATACGTTTAACAACTAACAAATGAGATTCCTTAGGAGAAGGTTGAAAACGTGCACATGAACAAACACTAAACATAATATCTAGATGACTAGCAGTTAAAAACAAATTTCCAATCATACCTTGAAAGAGTTTTACATCAACCTCTTTTCCATATTCATTTTTATTTAACTTAATCGATATGTTAATGGGAGTGCCTAAGGGCTTTGCTCGATTATGTCAAAATTCTTTAGAAGCTTTCGTGTATACATTGATTGATTTATGAAGATACCATCATTCATTTGCTTAATTTGGAGTTCGAGGAAGAAATTCAGTTCTCCCATCATGCTCATGTCGAACTCCCTACTCATACACTTAACAAATTCTTTGCACAAACGTTCATCAATAGCACCAAAGATAATATCATCAACATATATTTGGATGATTAATAAAGCATTTTGATCTTTCTTAATAAACAGAGTGGTGTCTACTTTCCCTTTTTCAAAATCATTGTCAAATAAAAATGTACTTAATCTATCATACTAGGCTCTAGGTGTTTGTTTTAAACCATACAACACTTTAGAAAGTTTGAAAATATGTTCAGATGCATCATGACGTTCAAATCCAGGAGGTTGTTTAACATACACCTCTTCTTGAATAAATCCATTTAAAAATGCACTTTTATCATCCATTTGAAACAATTTAAAACTTGTGCGAGATGGAAATGTAAGAAGTAGTCTAATAGCCTTTAACCTAGCTATGGGGGCAAACGTTTCATCATAATTTATTCCTTCTTCTTGATTATATCCTTTAGCTACTAGGCTTACTTTATTTCTAACGATGTTACCTTCTTCATCTAGTTTATTCTTAAAAACCCATTTAGTACCTATTATAGGATCATCTATAGTTTTAGGTAACAAGGCCCAAAATTTGTTTCATTCAAATTGTTCCAATTCCTCATTCATTGCTAAAATCCAATTCTCATCATTTAAAGCTTCTTCTATTATTTTAGGTTCAATCTTTAAAATGAAAGCAATATGAAATAAATAAAGTTGAGATCTAGTAGTTACCCCTTGGTGAACATCTCTTATAATTTGATCGGTAGGATGATCCTTCTTGTATCTCCAATCTCTTGGTAGCTCTTCATGTCCTCCTTCTCTACTTAGTTCAACAATTTGTGATGTTTGTCTATTGTCTCTAAGTAAAAGATGTTCTAATCCCTTGGATAAATCAGCAAGGATTAGTTTCTTTCTTTCTTTTGAAAGGATTAGTTTCATCAAAAACAACATTCATAGTTTCTTCCATGGCATGAGAGTTCTTATTGTAAACTCTATATGCTTTGCTAGATAAAGAGTATCATAAGAAAATGCTTATTTGTTTTATAATCGAATTTTTCCAAAATATCTTTATTATTCAAAATATAGCATTTGTAACCAAAAACTTTGAAATGACTAATTTTTAGTTTCTTATCGTTCAAAAGTTTACAAGGTGTTTTATCTAACTTATGTCTAATGTTCACTCTATTTATGAAGTGACTTGCACATACAATGGCTTCGGTCCAAAATTATTTTGACAAATCATATCATTTATCATAGTTTGTGTCATTTCTTGTAAAGATCTATTTTTCCTTTCTACTACACCATTTTGTTAAGGTTTCCTAAGTGCAGAAAAATTATGTGCAATGATATGATCATCATAAAAGCATTCAAACATATCATTTTTGAATTCTCTACCATGATCACTTCTAATAGATGCAATAGATAAGTTTATTTCATTTTGAATTTTTTTTGCAAAACTAAAAAAAGATTTAAAGCATTCATCTTTTGAACTTAAGAATAAGACATAAGTAAAACGACTTAAATCATCAATAATAACAAGTGCATATGATTTTCCTCATAAACTAGTTACTCTAGTAGGATCAAATAGATCCATATGAAGTAGTTCAAGGGGTCTAGAAGATGTTATTGATTTCTTACTTTGAAAGGAGCTTCTTTCTTGTGTTCCTATTTGATATGCTCCACAAATTTTGTCTTTTTCATACTTTATAGTCGGAAGTTCTTTAACAAGTTGGTTTAAATTGAGCTTTGAGAGAAGATCTATACTTGTATGCCCAAGACGTCGGTGCTAAGTCCAAGCGCATTCACTTAAGAAAATTAAACACTTATCTTTAAGATTAGTAACACAATATAGATCAACAATGTAAATATTTCCTTCCCATCTTCCTAAGAACATGATACTATTATTAACTATCTTAGAGACAATACATTCATCTCCTACGAAACTAATTTTGTAGTTCTCATCACATAATTGACTTACACTTAATAAGTTATGTTTCAAACCTTCAACAAGTAAAATATTATCAATTAAGGGACAATTATCTTTACCTACTTTTCCAATGCCAATTTCTTTACCCTTGGCATTGTCTCCAAACGTAACAAATACTCTATCCTTGCTTTTGAACGTGATAAATTGTGAGGGGTCCCCAGTCATATGTCTTGAGAAATTGTTGTTTACATACCATTTGTTTCTGCTCTTATCCTACAAGACAAATAACTACAATTTTAGGTACCCATCTTATTTAGGGTCGTTAGATGTTAGTATACCTAACTCATACCTTTTTAAATAATACATTTAAAAAATTAGCAAATAAAAATTAAAAAGATATCATAAAATTTAAGTTAAGGATTTAATACATGTACCTAAACAGAGGTATTGGTGAAGCACAGGTCAATCAAAGAAAAAAAAACGTGATTTTTTAACCTATCAGTCGACCAAACACTTAAGCTTTATTCTATCTGTCGACCGAACTACCTTAGGTCGACCGATGTCAGGGATTCAGTCGATCGAACCAATGAAAACATTAATATAAACTTCAATAGGTAAAAAGATAAACATAAATAAATAATAAATAATAAACTTTGATAAACAGAAAATTAGAAATAAAAACTATCTGATCTTTGGAATCCATATGGTGTTTGTTTTTTGAACATTTAATTTTTGTAACTATTTGAAAAATTGTTTAGGCGATCATAATAAAAATAAGAAACATGTCCCTGATAGCTACAATACGTGAAAAACAATAGAGTGCAAGTCTTATATGCATTCCTATAATCATTTCTATGTCTAATATCATTATAACAACTTTGTTGAATATTTTGCCTAAGATGTATGAAGGTCCTTTTATCATTAAATCGATGTTGGGAGAATTTTCTAGATCTTGATATATATGTGAATGCATGATGCTTAAGTTACAGTCTACTAGGTGCATTATGAACATTCATAAGAGTATATTCATCTTCTAAGTTCTTTACCTTCACAAAAACAGTCTTACCAGTAGATGTTCCATTTTTATTATTATATCCTAAATCATGTTTATCATTTTCGAACTTTTAAACACTCAATAAAGTATCTAGTTTTATTTTTCCCTTGTTGAATTTTTTAAGTAATTCTTTGAGGAATTCAATTTCTTTCTTTAGGGACCTATTTTCATTTGCAAGCTCATTATTATCTTTATTAATTAGTGTCATATCTTTTAAAGTCATTATTTTTCAATTTGCATATAGTTAATTCTTTTAAGACTTTCTTGTGCTTATCATGTAATTCCTTTTTCTTTTTAGTTAATTCTTCTATGTGTTCTAGCACTTTATTATGCATATAATCACAATCATATTCATTAAGAGAAGAACATATCTCGTTGTATGCCATAAAGCACATGTTGGTCACTACTTCTTCCTCAAAGTCGCTAGATTTGGATCATGCGGCTTTCAATGCTTTCTTTTTCTTAAAGTCTTTCTTTTCTTTCTTCCAAGCCTTCTTTTCCTTTTTTTTGTCTTTTTCTTCTTCTTCTTGCAGATGTGGGCATTGCAATCTTAAACGTCTTTTTACACCACACTCAAAACGTGTTGCATTATATAACTTATATTTTGAATAGGACATACATTTTTGACTCATTGAGGCATTTTACATAAACTTCTTTAGCTTTCTTTTGATGAATGTGAGCTCCTCATTTTCTCTTCCAAGAGATGATTCTTCATTGTCGCTTTCCTGCTTTTTGGTTGCTTTAAATGCCACAATTTTCTTTTTTGACGTCTCTTGTTCTTGTTGGTTAGTTTTCATCCTCATCTCATACGTTAAGAGTGAACCAATGAGTTCGTCAAGAGGAAGTGTGTTGAGGTCCTTAGCTTCTTATATTACTGTCACCTTTATTTCACATGTCTTTGGTAGGGACATTAGAATTTTCTTACATAGCTCAACACTAGAATAGGTCTTACCTAAACCTTTTAGTGCACTTATAATATTATTAAAAACAAGTATACATTGAAGAAATAGTCTCATCATGCATCATACGAAAAAGTTCATAATCGTGAGTAAGCATGCCTATTTTTTTCTCCTTAACTTGATTGGTACCTTCATGAGTAATTTCAAGAGTATACCATATATCATAATCCTATTGTATTCTTCTATGATTAAAGCAAAATATAAATTATGCATAGCCTTACTTTTAAAGATATGAACTTCCTTTCACCTAGGTTCCACTCATTCTCTTTCTTTAGGACTATTTCAATTCCTATGAGTTTAGTAAGCATAGAAAATGGTTGAGTCACCATTGTCCATAAATTAATATTTTCCCCCATCAAGTAACATCTCATCCTATTCTTCTAATACATATAATTTTTACCATAAAAAATGTGTTTTATGCCCATCTAAGCTATATGAGGAATTTATAGAATTCATGAAATGTGTCATTTTGATCATTCCTCACTAATTTGTTGGAATTAAAAATCTATGTGAGACCTACACTTTGATACCAATTTTTATTCTTAAATGACACCAAAAGGGGGGTGAATTAAGTTCCAAGAATATTTTTTTTAAAAAAAATAAGAATAAAATCAAAAATAATTTGTGGAAGCTAAATAAATAATTATGAAGCAAATAAGATAAAAAGCACTTGTATTATTGAAAGTAAGATAAGAAACATAAACATAAAATTAATTACAACCTACAAATCTTTTTAGGCTTAAAGATAACCCACTTTTCTTTTTTAAGGCTCAAGAATAACCTCTCTTTCTTTTTCTAAGGATCAAGAATAACTTCTCAAATCTTTTTTATATGCTTAAGAATAACTTTACAAATTCTTTTACGACTAAAAAATAACCTTAAGAATTAAACATACTAATAAGCTCACGATACAAAAACTAAACTCAAATATGAACTCCTTAACAAACACTTGTATCACTTCTCTTTCACTTATCTTTTTGTCACTACATGTCTATTGCATAAGACTTGCTTAATCTCTACTTATAGTGTAACCAAGATTAATTTAGCTGTTGGACAGTCCTCCAACGTTCATTTGATAATTAACTCTTATTGGACCATTATGTATATTTTCTGACTGTTGTGTAATATGACTTTTGCGAATGATCTGCTCCGAAATCTTCTTTGTTCAATCGACCGATAGGTCAGGTTTAGTCAACCAATATTCTAAATTTGTTCATTCAGTTGACCGATAACTATTGTTCAGTCGACTAGTCTTCATTCGGTCGGTCGTTCTTTATTCGGTTAGCTGATCTCCTCAAAGCATTCATTTGGTCGACCGATCTCCATGGTTCGATCGACTGATCTTCCTTCGGTTGGCCGATACTCCCTTCAATGCTGGTGTTCGGTCGACCAATCTGTATTCGGTTGATCGATCTTTTCTTTATCCGGAAAATCAAATGTTATTACTTAAATGCTCTAATCAACCTATCCTTATACACACTTAAACAAGAGTATCAGTAGTAAAGTTGTTTTGTCATCATCAAAATAAGGTAGAAGTTCAATAACTTCTTATTAAACTAGGCATATTTGAATGTATGGTAAATCTTACTTTTAAAAAGCCAAAACATCTTTTAATAACATTTTTCAATGAAGAATGCATGTAGTTAAATAATTCTTATGTTCCTAGTGGCCTTCTTCTTTCTTATTTCTCTATAATATCGCAAATGATATCTCTGACTTCGATAGATTGAAATAAATCCAGACATATTAGTGTAATCGAAATAAACTAAATAGAACTTTTTTACACATGTAAAGAACATCAATTAAAAAAAATCGTAATAACTATATTCATTTAAAATAATGTAATACCTTAAGGAGAAATTGGAAATTGATTTGTTGGATTAATGATTGTTTCTAAAAGAATTCAAGAGTTATTTATAGTATCTTCTTAACCAACCATTCCACATGTGAAACACATGTTAGATGAGTAATAACATATAATATTTTACATTAGATCCATTTTTTTACTTCAATATGGGATTTGTTCATTGATTAGAACATATGCATCGATATGTGTATCATCTATTACTCCTATCTAATCCTAAAAAATGAAATGATATTTAAAATGGGTAACTAAATATCTAGACATAATGACATTAATAAAAAAAATATAAAATTAGTATATGAAAATAGGGAAAGCATTTTGAATTATATTGAATCTCAGGATTATCTGCATTGGATGATGTTATTGTAAATTTTTTTCTCAAGTAATTCTAGCTTTTTAAAAAATTTCCAATAATTGTAAGTAACTCATTTTCTAGAGTAGTTGAGTTTGTCTTCTTTTCCTTCTTCTTATTTGAAGATTTTTTTTTTCAGAAGTAAAACCTCCAACTTCATCTTCTTCTTTATTAAGTGAATAGACATTTTTTTATCACCAATTCTATGCTCCCACTATATTCTTTAATGGAGATTTAATTGATAAATGCGCATGCAAAATTTTCTAGTAATATCTTCAAAAATAAAAAACAAGTTTAGAAACTCCTTGCATCCTTTTTTCTTGAATCTTTGAGTCATTTTATGTTCCTTTAATCATGAAAAATATATGAGAAAAAATATAATATAATATATCAATAAACAAATAAATATTTTACCTAAAATAGATTTTCTCAACAGACATTCATAACATTATCTTCATCGATAATAGAGTTACAACCAATTCCTGGTTTTTATATAAATTCTTGAAATTCTTCATTCTAACTCTCAATGAGTTATACTTGTTCTTCAACTGGAGGTTAGAATACTCTTTTGAAATTCTTTTTGAAGACCTACCTTATGATTCTTCCAAGTAGATTTGGAAAAGATTGTAGTTGTTTAATTATCCTTCTTCATTTCTTTAATCATTAATGAAATCAAAAGAATTTTTATTTCATCATTCTATACGTCATCCTTCTTATTTAAGCCCACGCAATTATTAGAAAAATTCATATAGCAAAGATCTTCCATCACTAAAATGCAAAAAATGTAATAAGAAACCAAGAACTAAAAGGACTTACAAAAATAGAGGCATTAATCAATCATGTACAAATAGTCTTTAGGAAAATTTTGACATTTCTCAGATAATTAAAAGCATTATTAAACTTCTAATTGCACATTAGACATTAACAAAGTCCTATTATTACATATAAAAACTTCCAATTAATAATTTGACAACACCACCAAATTTACCAATAAATAAAAACTCCTAACTTATAATCAGATAGCAGAGCAAGAATTGGAAAAAAAACATCAAATATGCATAAGAACACAAAACTTATTATTCACCATAAGAGATAAACTTATTCTAGAAATAAGCACCAAGAATTATACATCCAACTAGAAATCTCTCTGCACACTTGACTAGGAAAACCAAAACTGATCACACCAAACTCGCTTTTCATCCTTGGTTTTTGTACTGGAGAAAATTAAAATAAAAAATGGGAAATAACATTGATATCACATACCACCTAAATTTTTAAAAATTTGTTCATAATGTTAAAGTCAATCAATCAATTAGAAGTTGGTTAATTAAACTAAAAAAATCTTATAAGAAAAAACTTATTTATAAAAGACATTTTTTTGTGAATTTGATATCTTATTGTATTTTAAGAGCTCTAATTTGTTGAGTTTCTTGTTATTTAAGATATTGAATGAGCTTATTATTATATATTAATTGTGAAAACCAGCAAAAAAATTATTTTGACGGTAAAAATGATTTAATTGAAAGAGGTACGTAAAAAAGGTCCCTTTCACTAATTCTTCTAGAGTTTGTGAGTTCTAAATTATCAAAAATGTCTTAAATAGCTTTTGTCAGAGAGGAAGGTTCTATATTTTTAATTTGTATTCATTAATTTATGCAAATTGTTTATGGTTATATATATTGCATAATTCAGTCTGGTAGATGGTTGTATAATTTTCGTTGTCCATTCATTAACTCATCATTTATAAAAAGGCTTAAAATTTTGAAGTCACCTCCTACTTGGAATGTTTATTTTGCATTTCTCATTTTCTATTTCATTATAGTTTATTTTTTAAAAAAGATATTAAAGTTGATATTTTGATTAATTATATTATCTATGCCTAATACTAAATTTTTAATAGTTTGTGTAAGAGGTTAGAAATATATTTTAATATTATAAATAAACAAAAAATTGTCCTCTAATTACAATTTTTATGATTATAATTAGTCGAAAGAAGCAAGCTAGTGCAATACAAAAGCATGATGGATTCTGGTTATATAATAACATTTAGTATTTAATTATTATTTGTTCAATGGAATTAATCGTTTCATTGACTAGGAAGTCAGTTAGTATTGAAATTGACTAGTAGTTAGTCAAGCAGCAACTAATCATACATCTAAATCTTGCACCCTCATTGAAGGTTTCCACCAATGCATACCAACACTCATTCGAACATGCCTACTCTCGAGATTTTGTCAACACATCTTATGATGCTTACTTGCTCACAAGTTTTTGCCTTGTTCCTTTGTTAAACATGCCCCATTCATATTAACTAACATGTTAAGTATCAACCAAGGCTCACTAACACTCAACATGATTCTATAATTTGAGCTTAAGGGTCTAATAAACCACTTCCACCAAAAGAATTCAATGCCCTCATTAAAATAATCTGTAATTACTCCTCCACAAGTAATTTTGTAAGTCTTAAAGGCACTCAAGAGAGGGGTGGAACTGAGTGATTGAAATTTTCTTAAATAATTAAACTTGTTACCTAATCCACTTCAATTTAATATAATATGCAAGTGTGTATGCCAATTTGATAACAATTAGCCTAATAATTAAACCATACAAAAAGCAATAAGAAAAGAGTAAAGGGAAGAGAAAGACACAAAGTTTTAAAGAAGTTCGTCTATCCCAAAGGATAGACTACGTCTTCTCTCCAATTACTTGTCAGATAGTTGTTTTATTTACAACACAAAAACAAATATAATCTTCTTTTAGGGTGAAAAGTAACCCTTATAAGAAGAATCTTTTAAAACAAAGAGGAGCCTTTACAAGTTAAATCTTTTTTAGGTAAAGAGGAGCCTTTACAAGACATAATCTTCTTATTTAAGGTAAAGATCAACCTTTCAACAAATCTTTATATGGCAAATAGGAGCTTTAAAATATTTAACCAACCCAGCAATTTAATAATCCCCTTTACAAGAAACAAAATCTTCTTAAAGATGTAATTCACTTAAATCTCAATTAAAATAAGGGCTCTAATGTTTTTACAATTGATATGAATAGTCAGTGATACTCTTGAAAGATTAAACAAACTTAGTATGACATATTTGATACACTAAAAACGTGTTTGAATGATGAATGAAAACCTGAAAAATCAAATGAAATAAATCTCGACAATTTTGATAAATATGAATGTAATTGCTTCCAAACAATTAAATAAGTCTTTGAAAATTTACCTAAATGGCCAATGATACTCTTAAGGACTTAAACAAAAGAAAGTAATTTAGAAACAATCAATTTGGATTTAAATGTCCAAACATATGAATGAATGTTATAGTGTGCAAAACTAGACAGTTTTGAGCAACTTATGAATTTAGAGCCTAAACAGAAAGTATAAGTGTCTAAAAATCAAACCAAAAACACCTGGGCAATCTTGATATCATAAACAAGCTGAAAATAACAAATTGCATGCTTGGAAACTGATCTAGATAGCTGAAATTGAGATTAGCATAAGAATATAAAAATTAAAGATGATTTTGATGTATCCGGAAAAATAAGTTTAAAACATATGAAATAATCTTCCAAAAATTCGAAGAGGAATTGGATGCCCTAGAGTAGTCCTCGAATAAGCCTTAAAAAAAAAACACAACGAATAGTACACAAACAAAAGAAACAAGAAAATGGCCATGATTAAGGTCCTACGTTCGTTTTAAAGTGGCTTTGGAACGCAAAGAAATGAGAGGGAAAGAGAAGCCCCAAGCTACACTAATCGAGCAGACCTAATAGATTCTATTTCACTGACTAAACTTTAGGACACTTAAGTAAACAAAAAACAATTATTTCACAATTTTAGAAGCAAATTAAGATAGAAAGAATCACGTTTAAAGTAAGAATAGAGAAATCTAATACAGTTTTGATGTATTTGGAAAAACAAGCTTAAAACAAACAAAATAACCTTTTAAAACTAAATAAAAATTAAAAAAACTTTAGGACACTTAATTAAATAGAAAACAATTATTTTACAATTTAAAAAGTAGATTAAGATAGTAAGAATCGGGTTAAAGTAAGAACAGAGAAAACAAAAACACTTTTGTGCTATAAGCGAGTTCAAGCTCTAATATATCAAAATAAACACCCTAAAATACAAAGGTATGATCAAACAAACTTTTAAACACTTAATCTAACTGAAAAAAATGAATTCAAAAAAACAAAATAAATTAAGATAGAGAGGGATGAAATTAAACTAAAATAGTGAAGAAATTGGGCAAATAGTGAAGAAGGAGGTAGCCTTGAGGTTTGAGTGACTTTTTTTTCAATCTTGTTTCCAGGGCTTCTAAAAATAATAAAAGTGTTTAGAGATATTATGTGTAGGGTTAGGAAGGGTTTAGAGAGTTTTAATAGCAACCCTAGCCAATTAGAAGCTAAAGATAGATGTTTAATCCTAAAAAAGAAATAAATAGCTGCTAGAGATATCTTTGAAATTTGTATTCTTAGAGTTTCAATCAACATTTTGAGTGCTTAAAAAATTGAATTAGAATTCTAGTGCTCTCTTGAGACCTTAGGCAAAATGTGTATGATGATTTTGAAGTAATAAAAAATGATATAAGAACTAAAAAAATCAGATTGAATGATGATAATTTAAATCTAGATAGATTTAAGGTATGTCAACAAAAAAGCTTAAACTAATCGAATTTCAACTTTAAAATTGCAAACAAATGACTAAAATAATTCTTAACTATCCAACATTGAATAAAACTTCAAACAAGATATAAAATATAATGTGAGACCATATGAATAATCAAAATGATTCAATGATTATGTTATGAAACTTTATGCCACTTTTAAAAAATATATGCAATACATGAACAAAATTGAGCCCCTAAATTAATTGGACAATAAGTAAAACTTACAAACATATTCAAAATAAACTAACTAAGGTCTCGTAGCTTCCATATCTCTTGTTCTTCATTTAACTTCATTTTTGTCCTTCAAGCTTTAGGCTTTTCAAATGAAATCATCTTGAAATATACTTATCTTTAAATTTTACATCATAAACTTAAATTGTTAGTAATAATGATGTTTTATTATCATCAAAATTAAGATTAGGACCTTTATTAGTTCAATAATCTCTCCATTTTTTATGATGACAAAACATATGATATCACAGAAAGAACAAAACATGTTTCAAGACAACAAATTCATATAATGAATATAACCAAACATCACATATTTTCAAATATGCCAATTCTAACTAATGCTCCCCCTTAGTTCATGCATTACAAATTTTTTATGCTCCCTCTAAACATATGTAATATATAAATCATACATGCTTAACAATATTACACACATCTCTCCCACTTTTTGACATCATCAAAAAGAACTAAAAGCATGCATGAAACTATAAATCAAAAGGGGTAAAACATTCATGATCATATAACAATCAAAGAGATGCACCATTAATCATACCTAATTCTCTCCTTATCATGAAAAATCTATCCTTATTCATTAATTTGGTAAAGATGTTAGCTAATTGGTAGTGAGTATCTACAAACTTCAATTCAATATCACCATTATACTCACGATCTCTTATAAAATAATGTCTTATCTCAATATGCTTAGTTCTTGAATGTTGAATTGGATTCTTTGTTAGGCAAATGACACTAGTGTTATCACACCTTATATGAATATTTGTAATCTCCATGTCACAATCTCTAAGTGGTTTCCTAATCTAAAGTACTTGTGCACAACATCTACTAGTTGCTACATATTTCTCTTTAGCAGTAGATAAAGCCACTAAATTTTGCTTCTTGTTAAACTATGAAACTAATTCATGACCTAGAAATTGAAAGGTGTTAAATGTACTCTTTCTATCTGGTAAGCTACCGGCATAATCTATATTTGAATAACCAACTAACTCAATGAATACACTTCTAGGATACTACAAACCTAAAGATGATGAACTGGAAAAATATCTCAAAATTATCTTAACAGCCAATAAATGAGACTCTTTAGGACTATATTGAAATCTAGCATACAAGCATACATCAAACATAATATCAGGTTTACTAGCAGTCAAATATAATAAAATACCAATCACAGCTCGATATCACTTTACATATACTAGCTTGCCCTTTTCTTCTTTGTCCAACTTTATAGTAATGGTCATTGGCGTGTTTAGTGGTTTTGTTTAACTCTATACAAATTTCTTGAGGATCTATTTTGTGTTCTTTAATTGGTTGATGAAGATTTCATCCCTCTTTTGCTTAATTTTAAGTCCAAGAAAGAAATTTAACTCACGTATTATGCTCATCTCAAATTCCCTTCTCATACACTTTATAAAATTTTGACATAAAATATCATTAGTGGTACTAAATATAATATCATCTACATAAAATTGAATAATCAACAAATCTTTTTTTTTAAAATAAGGTAATATCAACTTTTCATTTGGCAAATTCATTTTGATGAAGAAAGGTACTCAATCTATCATACCAAGCTCTAAGAACTTGTTTCAAACCATACAAAGCTTTAGCAAATTTGTAAACGTGCTTGGGTGTATCGTGATTTTTAAAACCAGGATAATGTTTTACATACACCTCCTCTTTCATAAAGCTATTTAAGAAAGAACTTTTAACATCCATTTGATAAATTTTAAAATCCATGTAAGAAGTAAAAGCAATCAAAAGTCTAACAGCTTTTACTCGTACTATGGGTGCAAAGATCTCTACATAATCAATCTCTTCTTCTTGGTTATACCCCTTTACTACTAATCTTGATTTATTTCTCACATTGTTTCCAACTTCTTCAAGCTTATTTCTAAATACTCACTTAGTACTAATAATCTGATGATCATTAGGCCTAAGTACTAAAGTCCACACCTTATTTCATTCAAATTGGTTCAACTCTTCACTCATGACTAAATTCCAACTCTCATTACCTAAGGCTTCATATATGGTTTTCTGCTCTATATTAAAAATAAATGTCGTATAAAATAAATCTCTAAAGGTTGATCTAATTGTTACTCCTCTTCATAGTTCACCTATGATTTAGTTGAAGGGATGGTCTTTCATAAATTTCCACTCTTTAGGTAAGCTTTCATCTCTCCTAATCTCACTTGGTTTAATAATAGGCTCACACGGTGAAGGTTACATATCTAAGGTGTCTTCTTGAAATTCTTATAACCCTAAATTCTCCATATCCTTATTTAAGCCTAAGTTATCATCATCAACACTCTTCTTGATAATAAAAGGATTAGATTCATTAAATACAACAGGCATTGTTTCTTCAATTATCATAGTTCTTTTCTTAAATACCCTATAAACTTTACTAATAAAAGAGTAGCCAACAAATATACCTTCTTCTGATTTAGTATCAAACTTAACCAAATTATCTCTAGTATTCAAAATAAAGTATTTATAATAAAAATTTTTAAAATAACTCACTCTTGGTTTCTTACCATACCAAAGTTCATATGACATTTTATCCATGTAGGGCCTTATGTAGATATTATTAGATGTAATAGTTTCTGTCAAAAAATATTTAAAAACATAATATTCATTTAACATGGTTCTAGCTATTTCTTGTAAGGTTCTATTTTTCCTTTCATCAACTCTATTTTCTTGAAAAGTTCTAACAGATAAGAACTTATAAAAATTTGCTATTTTCTTCACAATATACATTAAACAATTTATTTTTAAATTTTTTACCACGATCACATCTAATTGAATTAATCATGTAACATTTTTTAATTAAACTCTTTTTTCAAATTTAATAAAATATTTAAAGTACTCATCCTTACTAGTAAGAAATATAACCCATGTAAATCTAATATAATTATCAACAATCACATAAGTATATAATTTACTACCTAAACTTACAATTCTAGATGGTCCAAACAAATCTATAACCAATAATTCTAAAAGTCTAGAATTTATTACCACATTTTTCTTTTTGAATGAAACGTTGGTTTAATTTCCCATTTTACATGCATCATAAATCTTGTCTTTTTCATACTTCATTCTTAGGAGATCATTTACTAGCTCCTTATTGCAAAGATTTGAGATGTGTTCCATGCTAGCATGTCTTAACCTCCTATGCCACATCCAAGAATCCTCATTAATAAAAATCAAGCACTCAATGTTTTAGTTAGAACAATCATATAAGAAATAGCATAGATATTTTCTCTCTTACCGATAAACACAATGCAATTATTAATCACTTTAGAGACTATAAAAGATTTACCTTTAAAGGAGACTTTGAAACCTTTATCACATAATTGACTTACACTTAACAAATTGTGTTTTAAAATTTTTACCAAAAGTACATTATTAATGGTAGCATTATTCTTATATCCTTGGCATTATCTCTATAAGTGATATAATTACCATCTTTGTCTTTCAAAGAAACAAATTGAGAAGCATCTCCCGTCATATGCTTGGAACATCCACTATCTATGTACTAAGTGCTCCTCTTAAAATCCTACAAAATAAGTAAAATAATTTCACTTTAGATACCCACATTAATTTGGGTTCTTGGGGATTAAATATATTTCTACTTCTTAAAACCTTTTACAAACTAAAAGGGTTAGATAGTTTATCAAAACAAAAATTTTCCAATTGACCAAACCTACCACAATGATCACAAACATATATAACTTTATGAAAATGCATATTTGATCTAAAATTGTTTCAATATGCGAATATTGATACATCATTTTCAAAATTTCTTCTTTTTCAAAATATTGGCCTAACATAAGTGTAAGAAATATTTCTTGATGTATGAGCATGCACAAAATATGCATATGAATTATAGCCTATTTGCATTATGTGATGATTTCATTTGTGAAGAAACTATGTCTTTTGTTAGGAACATGTACATTTCTCGTAGATGTAGATTTTAAAGCATATATAAAAGTATGATAAATGTTCTTAGATTGGGTTCTAGAAGATGATGCACCATTGATAAAAAGATAACCTAGGAATGTTCTTTATCTACACGTTTTCCCTTTACAAAAATAATCTTGGCATTAGGTGTTTCACTTCTTTAAATAAAACTTAAGCCACACCTATCATTTGAAGCCTTTTGAACTCCTAACATGTTTTTTAATTTTTCTTTTCCCTTTGTGAATTTTTTTAATGATTCTTTAAGACATTTTACCTCATTCTTTAAGGAATCATTTTCATCCATCATCTGCTTTTTATCATCATCAAATTCCACATCTTAAATTCTAAATCATGCAAGTCATTCTTCAACTTCTCATTTTCTATTCTAAAATTATTCATCAACTTCATGCATCCCTTATGTTTAGATGATAATTTCCTCCTTCTCAATGTAGCATGTTCTATAACTTTAATCAATTCATCATAAATTAAACCAATATCAACAACAGTATTTCCATTCCCATCATCCGTAGAATGGGAAAAAGATGATACCTCATCATCCAAGGCCATGAGACAAAACTTAGCTATTTCATATTTGGATTTTTTTGCTTTCCTCTTTGCTTTTGGTCTCTCATAAGGTATTCAAAGCTTTCTTTCCCTTCTTGTCCTTCTTCTCCCTTATCTATTTCTTACTACTTCTTTCATCCTTTTCATCCTCCTTGAGGAGTGGGCGATGACTTTTCAAATGACCTAGTTTCCTACATTTAAAACAAACAATATTAGTGGAGTTTATCTTGTAGTCATACTTACCTTACTTTCTTTTCTTAGAGTGTGTTTTATTCTTCACAAACTTATTGAACTTTCTAATGAGAAGAGTTATGCCATCCTCACTATCTTTTGAAGAGTTTTCTTCTTAACTAGAATCTAATTTCTTGGATTTAAATGCCAAATTCTTTTTTCTTAATGAAACTTCCTCTTTTTTAGTTTTTGACTACTTCATCATCATCTCATGACTGAGTAATGAACCTATTAATTTAACCAAAGGTAAAATGTTATGGCCTTTAACCTCTTGGATGGCGGTTATCTTTTCTTCTTATCCTTTCAATAAAGATCTCAAAATCTTTCTAACAAGTTCAACATTTAAATATATTTTTCCCAAACCTTTTAATGTATTTATAATGTCAATGAATTTAGTATACATGGAAGAAATAGTTTCATTATGATGCATTAAAAAATAATTCATATTGATGAATGAGTAATGACATCTTACTTTCCTTTACTTAGTTGGTACCTTTATGCGTAACTTTTAATGTATGCCAAATTTCTCTAGCCCTTCCATACGTAAACACTCTATTGAATTCATTTCTACTTAATGCACACATAAAAAAAATGAACGACTCTACTATTTAGTGAAACTTGTCTTTCATCTTCTACACTCCACTCATCTTTTACTTTAAGAACTTCTTGACCATTTTCAATCTTAATGAGAATGTATGGCCCTTCACTCATTATATCTCACAATTTAACATTCTTGGCTTAAAAGAAAAACGACATCCTAGTTTTCCAATACAAGTAATTATTTCCATAAAAAAATGGTGTCCTACTAATGCTTTTGACACTTATGACTAAATAAATCTAGCATATCTGCCATAATAGATGCTTATTTACAATTTCACTAGAAACTATTATAAATGTGAAACCTACACTCTGATACCAATTGTAAGCCCAAAAGGCACTCAAAGGGTGAATTGAGTTATTGAAATTTTCTTAACTAATTAAAATTATTACCTAAGCCAATTCAATTTAATATGATAAGCAAATTTTTATGCCAATTTTATAACAATTAACCTAATAACTAAACTACGCAATGAGCAATAAGAAAAGAGTAAAGGGAAGAGAAAGATACAAAGTTTTAAATAAGTTTTCTTACTCCAAAGATAGACTACATCTCCTTTCTAACTTCTTGACATATATTTGTTTTATTCATAGCTAAAAAAATACAATATTCTTCTAAGGTGAAGCGTAACCCTTACAAGATGAATCTTTTAAGGTAAAGAGGAGTCTTTACAAGTCAAATATTTTTTAGGTAAAAAGGAGCCTTTACAAGATACAATCTTCTTGTTTAAGGTTATAGGACACAATCTTCTTGTTTAAGGTGAAGAGTAACCTTTTTTTTATAAATCTTTATATGGTAAAGAGGAACCTTGACACACTTAACCAACCTAACAATTTAATAATCCTCTTTACAAGAAACTAAAGACACTTAAGATGTGTTTCACTTAAAGCTCAATTAAACTAAGGGCTCTAATGCTTTCATAATTGATATGAATGAACAATGACACTCTTGAAAGCTTACAAAAAAATTAGTATGACAATTTTGATGCACTAAAAAAGTGTATGAATGATGAATGACAATTTAAAAAAAATCAAATGAAACAAATATAGACAGTTTTAATAAATATTAATATAATTTCTTCTAAACAAATAAATAAGTCTCTGAAACTTCACCTAAATGGTCAATGATACTCTTAAGAACTTAAAAAAAGAAAATATCAATTTAAAAAAAATCAATTTGGATTTGAATGTCCAAATATACAAATGACTTTTATAGTATGTAAAAATGGATAGTTTTGAGCAACCTATGAATTTGGAGCCTAAACAAAATTATAAGTGCCTAAAAATCAAACTAAATACACTTGGGCAATCTTGATGCCTTGAAAAATCTGAACACAATAAATCTCACACTCAGAAACTAATCTAGATAGCCAAAATCGAGATTAGTATAATAATAGAAAAATTGTAGACAGTTTTGGTGTATCTGGAAAAACAAACTTAAAACATATAAAATAATCTTCCAAAAATTAGAAATAAATTTTAAAAAAACTCTAGGACACTTAAGTAAATATAAAAATTTTATTTCATAATTTTAGAAGCAAATTAAGATAGCAAGAATCACATTTAAAGTAAGACTAGAGAAATCTAACATAGTTTTGGTGTATTTGGAAAAATAAGCTTAAAACATACGAAATAATTTTTCAAAAATAAATAAAAATTAAATACACTCTAAGAAACTTAATTAAATAGAAAAAAAATTATTTCACAATTTTATAAGTAGATTAAGATAGCAAGAATCACGTTTAGAGTAAGAATAGAGAAAATAGAAACAGTTTTGTGCTATGAATGAGTTCAACCTCTAATCTATCAAAATAAACACCCTAAAATATGAAGCATGATCAAACAAACTTTTAAACACTTAATATAACTGAAAAAAAAAATAATTTGCACAAACAAAAAAAGATTAAGATAGGGAGGGATGAAATTAAACCAAAATAGTGAGAAAAAAATGAGGCAAACAATGAAGAAGTAGGTAGCTTTAAGGTTTAAGCGATTTTTTTTTTCAATCTTGTTTCTAGGACTTAGAAAAATATTAATAGTGTTTAGAGGTGTTTTGTGTAGGGTTAGGAAGAGTTTAAAGAGTTTTAATAGCAGTTTTGGCCGTTTAGAAGACAAAGATAGACGTTTAATCCTAAAAAGAAAATAAAGAGCTATTAGAGACAGCTTTAAACAATTTGTATTCTTAGAGCTTCAATAAACATTTTGAGTGCTTACAAAATTGAAATAAAATTCTAGTGCACTCTTGAGACCTTAGAAAAATGTGTATGATGATTTTGAAGTAATAAAAAATGATTTAAGTACCGAAAAATCAGATTGAATAGTGATAATTCAAATCTGGACATAATTGAGGTATGTTAACAAAAGTGCTTAAACCAAACAAATTTCAACTCTAAAATTGCAACAACAAAAAATGAATAAAACAATTATTAAGTATCCACAAATTGAATAAGAATTCAAATAAGATTTAAAATATAATTTCAGACCATATGAATAGTCAAAATGATTTAAGGACTATGTTATGAAACTTTATACCACTTTTAAAAATTATATGTAATGCATAATCAAAATTGAGCCCCTAGATGAATTAGATAATAAGTAAAACTTACAAATATATTCAAAACAAAATAATTAAGGTCTTGTAGCTTTCATATCTTTTGTTCTTCATTTAACTTCATTTTTGCCCTTTAAGCTTCAAGATTTCAAATTGAAATCATCTTGAAATATATCTATCTTTAAATTTTACATCATAAACTTAAATTGTAAGTAACAATTATGTTTTGTTATCATTAAAACTAAGATTGGAACTTCCCTTGGTTCAACAAATTTTCTTGTAAAACCTTTAGCTAACTCTCCAAGACAGGAATAAGTCCTCATATTTATAGGCTCTTCACCCATACTAAATCCTAAATCTGTCATATTGCACTTACTTAGACATCCCTTCTTAAATTCTATTGTGTCTAACAAAGTCAAGTTGAGATAGGCTTTTTCTGTTAATCCCTTTATCTCCTTGATTTGTCATGATCAAAAAATTATTATGCTCGTCACTCGCCTTGTATTTTAGGCAATTATAAGATCGTCACTCACAGGCTATGAAGTGTAGTTAGCAAGGAATTAATCTGTTAACTCCTTCTTCATCTTCTCTTGTGTGTCAATGGAAGGTTTATTTTCATTGATATTATTAAAGTTTCTCATTCTTTACCATATCTTTACATTATCCATCATATACATAGTCGTGATCAACAACTTCTTTGAGTTGTCATCTTTGTCGTTGCAAAGTATTGCTTTATATATCACAAGAATTTTTCAAGCTCCTTAACACTCTGTTTGCCATAAAAAACCTGTGGCTCTCATACCTTCACTAAAATGCTTTCTATATGGACTCCCATATCGTGCCTAACTAAAACATCCTTGAACATCAAGAGATCATAGCACATCTTCTCTCAAGCCTTCAATTGTTTCTTGAGTTATTTCATAGTTTCTTAAACCTCCATTACTAAGGTTTCAAAATGTTCCATGAAAGGAACCACATCCTCATCCGTCACGATTAGAGTTTCAATGATTGCCTCTAATTTAGTAACCATATCTATCATATTTCCATAAACTATTTCTCTCTAATAAAGCTTTGACATTAGTTATTCCTTGAACTAGCTTTTAGTAGCTTTGATACCAGTTATCATGGAGACTTTTTTTAACGTAAGGGAAATAAATGATCTTTTTCAAAGTCCTTACATTGATAGCTAAGCTTAGATCCCATTAAAGATTAACTCAATCTTTCCCTTTATGATCCTTAACTAATAAGTCCTACTCTCGAGCGCGTCACACATAATCATGTTTAAGTGTTTCACTCAAACACAATGCATATATGTGTTTACATGAGACAAAAGACAAGAAAGGGAGAAGAGAAAGATATGTCCAAGCCAAATTTTTACTAACTCTTAATCATAAGAGTGAGAATTTTAAATCTAAAACAACTACCTTCTATACCTCATAACTTTTAGGCAAGTGAAATTATTGCTATTCAGTATCTAGGAGAGTTGAGTATCTTTCCCATGGGGATTTTATTAATTACTAATATAAACTAAATTGTTAAACTAAATAACCAGATAAATTAACTAAAGTTATATTAAGAAGATCAAGAACTCAATTGGTTGAACTACCTAGTTTCATAATCCTCGTAGATCTTCTTATATTAAGACAGCATAATTATTCAAAGTGAAATATTTTCTCTAGTAATGAAATCTACACGTGTAGTAAATATAGACAATTTACTAGAAAATAAATCTATTGAATTGAAACTAAACATCACTCCTATACAATTTAATCCTTAGGATCTTCCTATCTAGATAAAAAAAAACACTTAATTCCAAGCAAACATGAATGAAAATGAGAAGCCCTAAAAAAAGTAGAGAAATGAGAAAATTCAAAAAATTGATGTCCTTGTGATCTCCAAGATTTTTATTTTTGTCCACTAATCCAATTGTTTTAATTCCTTGAAGCATGGACTAATTCGTCTTCTCTTCACACCTTAGTTGTCAATGCAATATGAAAACGTAAAAGAGAGGAACCTCTTAATGATATATCTCTTATCCTTTTATACTTGGATGGATATTAGGATTCAAAAATCCTAATTAAAATATTTTTGTGAGGCTTTTGCCTAATTAGTCTTAAATTCTCCTTCTATTTTCAAGTTTTCAGAAACTATAATGACACTTGACTTCCTGAACAACGACATCTTTACGTGGGATTATTGTTGCACTGTCTTTCTCCATGAACTAAATGATGATGCTTAGGCAGATAAATGGCGCCATTATAGGTTGTTGCTTCACTTCTGACTTCTTCTTTGCACATTAACAACATTTCTTATAAAGAGAAGGGCATTGTTGTTGTTGACCTATGCTTTGCTTCTATTCCTTTCTTTCAAAATGCTCCTCTTTACACTTCTAAACAATTAAATGCTTTATTTACTCATAACATCATAAAAAAAACTCATTAAAAAAATAAAATAACTTGAAAATAGGTCAAAAGTAATCAATAACACATTAATAAAACCATATAATTCACATATTATTAACTTTTACCAAAACATCAACAAAAGGAACTCAAGTGAATTCTTACTCAAAACACTCTAAAATATAAGGAACTCCCTATTCGAAATCCTTTAAAGAGAACTCTCCTAAAAGCTCTTAAGTCTCTCAAAGTTTTCTCCCTACCACATATATTGAGACTTGGCTCAAATGAACTATTTATAAGCATACATCTTTAGAAAATAAGTACAAGATATTTAGGAATCTTAGATCCGATCTTATCTTAACAACTAAGATTACATCCCAAGCATCAAAATCTCGCTCATCCTAACTAATGCATAGCATCCCTATCTAAATAGGGCTCAATATTATGTTTGTTACATATCCCTATTAATTAGATCAAAATTACATGCAATCAAATAGATGACATTCTTATATTTAAAGATCCCCCATTCTTCTTGATGATTATTTCATATTTTTCTTATTTTTTTAGAAGTTGCTACGATCTTATCTAACGTTATCTTTTAGCTTTATCTTACTATATAACTAAGATTCCACATAAATAATGATGTTTATCTAAGTCTCAAGCCTCTTTGAACATTATTTCACCTGATGTACGCTTATAGTTAAGTTCATTAACTATGATTTAGTCTAATTCACTCATGATGCAATCTTATCACTCTATGACTAAGTATAGCAATAGTTATAATTAGTGTAAAACCTCTCATGTTTTATATACCTTTAACCTCCTTGTCGAAGTCAAGTGCCCTCATGCATCTTCAAGTCTTGTATGACTTAATTGTACTAATCATCTAAGGTCCTACATTTGAATCTCATACCCTCATTAATATTTCCACCACTATGTACCATTTTATGCCAAATCTTACCTACTCTAGACATCTCATTGACATTTCCCACTTTGCTCACCTCCTCACAAGTCTTTACCTTATTCCCTTATCGAACATGACCTGCTTGTCAAGTGTCGACCAAAATCATCAACACTTGGATGATTTTACAACTTGGGCTTAAGATTTAACACCTATATCATTACCATTAAAAAGTTTCTTCTCTTTTAATGCATGCTCTTCTGGGGTTTGTAATTTCTTTAAGCTCTCCTTGATCACTTACTTTAGTTCAATGCCACCAATTTTAGATATTTTCTCACATATCATATAGGTAACTTCACATTGATTAGCCATCATACAAACAAGCATATATGAGAACACTTATTAATGCGCAATTATGGAACTAAGATAGTCTCGTCCCTGTAAAAGATAGATCCCTAACATAATCATTTTTTTAAATGGCCAAGAATATAGAAATCCCCAAATTCCAACCCAAAATAGTATAACAACAAAGTATATTAGTGAATCAAACAACCTCCCAAATTTTGAAAATGACCCAAAATAATTTGGAACTCTGGAGCAAAACTCAATGAAACAAAAAAGGGAGGGGGGAAGAAAACCTTTAAAGTCTAAAAAATGTCACTAGAAACCACATCATGCCAGACAAGGACAGTACCATACTGCATGCATCGAGGTTTCCAAGTATTCTCAACATCAAGTCCCTCTTAAGCACATCTAATTTATCTTACTAGAGGACTCCATCTCCATCACCACCACCACTATAATCTTGACCATAAGCTTGACTTTCTTCATTTTCTGCCACTCTTTTACTCCTCCTTTTCCTCTTCTTCCAACTTATTTTCAGTGGTAATCCAATTTCCCACATCTTAAGAAATGTCTCAAGCTTTAGCTTAATTCCTTAGGCTTTGAGAATTCCTATGCCATTTTAAAAGATGAAGGTGTAAAGGCATTGACAAGTTCAGACATTGTTAGTAGTACTAATGAGTTATAATGTGTACCAATGTGAATGCCTCCAAGGTGACGACGACAAGTTTATGTCATTTTAAGAGGTATCATAGGCATAATGATTAAGGATCTGCTATACCTTTAAATCCAAAATTACGAAATCATATTAGCATTGGTTAGCCTTAGCTGATGTATGGCATGAGGATTGACATAAAGAGAGTATGTTAACAAGGAAATGAATAAAGACTTTTATATAGGTAAGCCAATCATGAACTTTCAAAAAAAATCTAGAGAGTAGCCAAGAGTCGACATGCATTGGTTCATATTGGCATAAATCTTTGATAAGGGATGAAATTTTATATGCAAAATCTAGGATAATTGAAATAACTAAATCATGCTAAATTCGTGAGTTCGTGAAGACACTTTGGTAAGGAGGTCTAAAGTAATATAAATCTACAAGGTTTATTGTATATTGATTTGGATTATTGCTTCACTTAGTTGTGAAGTGATGTGATTGTACCATGAGTGAGATTAGATGGATCATGGTCATCAAAGTTAATTATGGATATGCATTTAGACCATGTATGGATAACATTAGAACTTGAATAAATATCATCTTTAGATGGGGATGTGAGGAATGGAACTTGAAGATTGTGTGATAAGGTTTTTATCTTAGACGCAAAGTATGTGGGATAAAGGGGAATAAGGAAGGATGTTCACAAGGAGATATGGATAAAGGCATATCTACGACATTATCAATATTTTGTAACTTAAGTTGTATTTACCAATAAA
>JAOXYD010008597.1:0-15274 GCA_028565735.1 Pinacopodium congolense | reverse complement strand
CTTACAAACTCCTTTTGAGGCTCAAGGATAATCCTTTTATTCTTTTTCTAAGGCTCAAAAATAACCTTGTCACATTCCTTTTAAAGGCTCAAGAACAATCTCATTAGTACAATACCTTATTAGACAAAATAATGCTCAAGATATTACAATAACAAACCTCACAAAACTTTTCTTAACACAAAAATAAAAATGACTTAAAACACTTTCTCAAGGTACAAAATAATTCAAACTTTTCTCAATATTGCTCGACATGTTTTCTCTCTTACTAATCCTCCGATTTATAGGACTAATTAAGGTCAATTAGTCGTTCTATCATATCTCCATCATTCATCTTTTCATTAATGCTTATTATTGTTGCAAAATATGATTGTTTATGATCTTTCGCTACATAATTTTCACATTCAGTCGACTAATAGCTAACATTCGATCAACCGATCTTCTGTTTTTACTCTTTGTCCAGTACATGGAAGCGATCAACCGATCTCCAATCTTGCTCCATTCGATTGACTAGTGCCCATTCGGACAACCAGTGCCCATTTGGTGGACCGATGTTTGAAGCCTTGATTCATTTAGTCGACCAGTGCTCATTTGTTCAATCGAACTTTATTCATTATTCATTCGGTTGAATGATTCACATAGCCTCCGAGCCCTTTTAACTATTGCACTTCATCTTCATTCTAAAGTACCTATCCTTACAATACATTTAAACAAAAACATTAGTAATAAAAGTATTTTGTCATCATCAAAATCAGGTGGAACCTCATTTGGTTTAACAGTTATGTTGTGTTGTGTTTTAGAGAGGCGAATACATGGTTTTTATGTTTTTCTTTCATTTTTGGTTTTCATTTTCTTTTTGATTTCTAGTTTTTGGCTCTCCCCTCTCGTGCTCGACTCTCCAAGCCATCAAAGTTGCCCATTGTGGTTCAGCATCGATAATCTCTGTCTCCAGACTCTATACTGTAGTTCAACATTGAATCTCCTCTTTACTTTGGTTGGTAGACAAAGATCTCCGTTGATCGTTGTCACTAGCGTAGCTCTTTGGTGTTGGTTGTCGTCAAAGATCTAACTCATCTATGTCCTCCGCTTTGCTGAACCCGAGCATCCAAAGCCTTGAAGCTACTCCGACTGCACCTCCTAACAGAGTCAACTGTGCCCACACCATTAAAGTCACTCACCATGGTGAGGTTCGGCGATCTTTGTCTCTGATGATGACACAGATCTGGGTGAAGGCAGGTGGCAACAACTAGGGTTACAGAGGAGAGGCCAGATGAAGAAGTAGCATGTCAAGGTTTAGGGATCATAGCTTTCGAGTAAATGGATCGATTCAACAAGGTTTTGATATAATATAAAATGATATTAAAACAAAATAAATTTTAATTATTAATATAATATTTATAATTATTAAAATTTTTATTAATGTAAATTTAAAATTTTTTTATGTTAATGATAAAGATTTCACAAATCTTATGTTTGTAATAAAAAGTCTTACAATTATTAGTAAATTTTCATATTATATTTATATAAATTTTTATTAATGTAATTTAAATATCTTATTTAATATAAAATGATATTAAAATAAAATAAAATTTAATAATAACATATATTATAATAAAAATAATACACATAATAATACAACACATGAAAAAAAAACAAAAAATAGAAACAGGAAACAACAACATAAAATAGAACACATTAACTAAAAACATCAACTAAAAACCAAAAACAAAAGTTGAACTAAATGAGCCCTTAGTGTTTTTTTTATATGCTAGGTTTCAAGAATATCTTAAAATTCATTGTAAAATAAATGCATATTTATGTAGTACAAGGAACTTAGGTCCTTAGTATCCTAGGAACACATTTTTGGATTTAGTTAGATATGCGAATGCAAATTACACGGGTAGTTTTTTGGATAGGAAAAATATATTTGTAGCATGACAAATTTTACATAATGCATTAGTATTTTGGTTTGGTAAGAAACAAAATTCAATAGCTTTGCTTACGATAGTAGGTGTGATAATATAAATGCAATTTGTTTCACAAAAAATTGCATTCAACATTATAGGACAAAGCATATAAAAATTTGATATAATTTAATTAGAAATCATATGTAAATTAGGGATACCAAATTAGAGTTTGTGGATACTATGTATCAACTAATCGATATCTTTACTAAAACAATGAATGAACATTGGTTTTACATTATTAAAAAAGAGTTAGGCATGATAGATAGTATAATTCATTATGATACTTTTGTGTTTTTATTATGATATTTGAATGTTTTGATTCTTAATTAATTGTATGCTTATTTTTACCTTTTTGATAATTTCAAAAAAGGGTAGAATTTGATTGTGATATTATGTTTTATTTAAAGGGAGTTAGATTATTAATAGACTTAATGCATAAATTTAGGGTGAGTCATAGAATTAATTAATTTAGGGGACTTTTGCATTTTAAAAATTTTGAGTTTGAAAATTGAATTTAATGAATTTGAGGTTTTAATTAAGTTTGAAATTAGTTGTATAATTTAATTTTGTTGCTAAGTTATGATTAATTTAGGGGGATTTAACAAATTTTGATAATTTTGAGATTTTGATAAGCATGGACATGTATTTGTGATATTGTTGTGTTATTGTATTTTGGAATATCATTATTTATTATTTTTGTAGTTTATAATATCACATGGTTTCATCATTATAAAAAAGAGGGAGATTGTTGAATTAAGAGAAGTTCTACCTTATTTTGATGATGAAAAAATAATTTTATTTTGTTTAAGGTTTTGGTAAGATAGGTATGTTGATGAAGTCTTAAAGAGATAAGTTTTGGAATCTTAAAGTTTTAGTAGAGCATATGATGATCAAGTGACTCAAGTTTGAAGATGATGTTGTAGTTTAAATAGGTTTGATATTTTTATTTTTGATGTATGTGTTGCTTGGTCTTGGAATTGTGTTTAAATGGTTCAATTTATGCATAATTGAATTTATATTTATATTATTTATGTAGGCTACATAATTAAGAGGAAACATGTGTGGGAAATGATTTTAAAATAATCTTCTTGATGGATAAAAATGCTTTTGGAAACTTTTTTGAAGTGTGTGTAAGCTGAAAAATTATTTTGAAAGGTTAGAATTACCTTAGGTTGATTCGAATGAGTTTGAAATTTTTTTGAAGTATTAAAAACTAGTCTATACAAAGACTGATTGACCACCTATATAGTGACCAACCTATTTGTTCGATCGACCAATGTGCCCTTGTTTAAAGGAGTGGTCATAAATCCTTCAAACAAGGGCATAATGTTCACTAATATATGCCCATCAATTGACCAATCTTTCAAACATAGGCATACTAGTCAATCAAACAAACAAATAGGTTGGCCAGTGACTAGTCGATAGTGGTTGAAAAATATATAATGGTCGGTCGATCGAAAGTAGTGGGACACATGCACCAACTAGAAAAAAATCAGTGGCAAAAAGAATTTAATGAATATTAACATTATATAACGATCACAAATAAATTGTTAGGCAATTTTTCACTATAAATAGGGTGTTTAGAGTATGTGTAAACCATTTAAGAGGTGTAAGAAAAACATACATGTGCATGTATGAAAATTGCAACAAAAATCTTCTCCTTCCCCTTATAAAGCAAAAATGTATGAATGTAAAATTTTTAACCAAGAAAAAAAAAAGATAGCAAGGACAAAAGGATCATAGACTCACTGGATAGTCTTGCATACTTCTTGATATCAACAATGAATGTTGTAATACTAATGCCCAAAAAGAAAAGACACCTAAAACCATCTGTAATGGAATTGGTTTGGAAATTCAATAACAATTGATGATGGTAACTTCACATAGGAGCAAACCTAAAACATCCCATAACGAAAAAGAAGAAAAAAAATGATGGAGAGAAGACAAAGTGCTCTTCCTAGCCATCACAACCCAAAATGATAAAGAATAAAAATACTAGTGGTGAGAAGAAGAAGTGATTAGCAAACCAATATGAACCTAGAACGACAAAGAAGAAAAATTGTAGTGGGAAGACTAAGATGTGATCTGCGAACTAGCAAAACACAAAACTAACAAACATTAGGGTTTGTTCTTATTTAACATGGTGGAATTTTGCTTTATTTGAAACTTTACCATTTTATTAAAAAGTACGTCGTTTTGGTTGGTATATTATTAAACTTATGTGGCGATGTTTTGTTGGTTATTTATGTGGCTCTACATGTTTTTTTTTTTTTGGCCCTTTTTGTCCATATCAAATCTTTAAAGTAGACTGACAGAAAGAACGATTTAACTCTAATCACAAACTTAGAGGACTTATATAGAAAGTTATGAAAGTTTAAGACTATATTTGAAAAAAAAAAGTTAAAGATGAAGGATTGTAAACATGCTTGTCCCATATTCTTTACAATAATATCATCATGAAAAATTATATCTTGAACAAAATAGCATCTAATATTAATATACTTGATACTCCTATAAAGCATTTGATTTTTAGGTAAACATAGAATACTTAATTTATTGTAACGAACGAATAAGGCATCATAACTTAAATGGAGTTTAGTAAACATTCCTCTTAATTAAATAACTTTCTTAAAAGCTTTTACAAGAGTTATAGCCTTAATTTTTATCATAAAAGGTTTTGTTTTCCAAGTGATTACATAACCTTTAATAGAAAACTTATAACCGTTGAAGAACTTTTTCCTATTAAGATCACTTGTATAGTTTAAGTTAACGTTATTAAGTAGTCTTCTGTATCTCTAAAAATGTATTTGCATTATCTTCCAAGTATATTATAATTCACTCAGCATCTTGTTAGTATTCCTTTTTAAGATCAAACATAAGTCTAGTTATGGCATTAATTAATAACATTTTAGATATTAGGATGAGTGCACACAAAAGTATAAGTACTGCCACTAATTTCATTTGAATAAGGAATATGTGAAGTATATTTCACCTTAAATATATGCAAAAAGTGGGTGAGTAAAGTCTTGAAATGAGTGACAAGTGAAGTAATAATAGTTCTAAGATATTTTCCATGTCAAATCTTTTTTAAACCCCTTAAATTTATCTATGTTGAGTGAAGATATAATTTAGATATAGCTTCTTCTTCCTTTCTTTTAGAAGTACTTCCATCATTGAATTATTTTATAAATCTTAAATATTTTATTTCAAACCCTTCCACTAGATAAATATTTGAATTTCTTAACTTTAACTATAGGTTGAACACTAATAAGTGTATCACCAACATATAGTAGTAAGTAAACAAAAGAATCTTTTAAAATCTTTTAAGAAATCACAATTTTCATACTTATTATAAGAGTAATCATGATTAATGATAAATGAGTCGAAGTATTTACACATTTATTTGAATATTTTTAGCCTATAATTACATTTACAATATATAAATATGATTTTTTATAACAAATCCCTTAGGCTATTCCTTATAGATTTTCTATTCATGTTTAAAGTGTGAGGAAGCATTTTTTTTACGTCTATTTATTCTTGTTCAAGGTCATAAATATAAATAAGAGCAAGTAAAACAAAAATAGAGTTGTGTTTTATAATAGAAGAAAATATATCATTAAAAGTAAACTTTTTTTTTGTAGCTATAGTTTTTTCAAATAAACTTGTACCTTGCATCTTTTATTCCTAAAATTCTAACTTTCTTTTAAGGAATCATCTATAAGCAACAACTATCTTCTTTGGTGGTGGACATTTCAAACAAACTTGTACCTCACATATTCTAATCCCAGAATCCTAAAATTCTTTTTAAAGTATCATCTATAAATATTAATTATCTTCTTTGATGGTGGTTTTAGTAGCTTGTTTGTGTCATATTTCTAAATGGTCCTAATTTTTCATATTTAACTACCAACTACTTAACATATTTATTAGAAGGAATAACTTATGACTCTATAAAGGGCTCACTAATATTGCATGTCTTTTATGCCACCATGAAACTTTTTAACAGGTCTTTGGCCACCGTAATTTTACTCTTTATTATGTTTTGTTATATTATATTGTTCCTCTTTTGATAAATTTTCATCGTCCTTGTCTTCCTCACTTTTATCACCTTTAAACTTAGAATCTTGAATTGGATTAGGTTGAAGATGAGATTGTTTTGAGCTTTTAGTTGACTAGTTTATAATTTCATCTCCGTTGATGAACACTATTAATATGTGTAGAAAGAAGCAACGCATTCCCTTTTTTTTAGGTGATGTATGAAGATTTAATCAAATATAACATCTTTATTGATTAGGATTTTGAGAAACTTTTGGTTAAGATACGACAACCTTTATCCTAAAAAATATGCTTATTTTAGATGTTAGTTCATCTTACTATGCATTATTTGTGCATATACATGGCAATTAAAAATATATAAATTATAATAATTAGCAAATGTTTAGAATCATAACTTTTTTAGACTCTTAAAATACAAAGATATAATGTACGTACCAAATAATATGCTATGGACAATGCCTCAGCGGAGCTATATAATAAATGACCAATTACAAAGTTTTACTAATGAGTTTTTAACAAGTCATGGATTATATAATATATTGTCACACATACATATTTTATTTAAAACAATAATTTTTTGGATTAGACTCATCTATTCCTATATAACCATAAGTAATTATTCTTCCTCTTTCTTAATAAATTGTTAATGTGAATTTTCTATTGATTTTAATTGCATTTATAATTATGTTTTTGCCTATTTATTGTTTGAATTACATTAATATGGAGTTATTATTGTAAAATTCAGGTATTTAGTGGATAAGGAACAAATTGGAAATTTTTTGAATAATTTTGGAAGCATTGGAACACATATTAAGGCCGAGTGAATAACTAATTTGTTGGAGAGAGAGTCTTTCCTGAACAACTTGCTGCAGAGAGTTAAAGAAAAAAATATACAAACCAAATGAAGATAAGTGAGAGCCATGAATGAGAGAGCTTCCAAGAGAAAATCAAATAAAGACAAACCGAAGACAACAGCATGATTAAAGTCAAAGCAAGTCTTCCATGAGAGAGAAACGTGGTTAAAGACAAAGAAAGTCTCCTTGGTCTTCTTCATGGTCAATAATTGTAGCCTTAGAAACAAGCTTAAAAGAAAGCTTAAATATAGCTACACCTTAAGGAGAGCTCATTCATGGACAAGCTTAGAATCTTTGCTTTATTTGTCAAGATTTGTGGCTCTAATCACTCCAAGATTGTGAGACATCCGGCGGCTTAAATACATATAGGACAAGTTCCACATGCTTTCTTATACGGTGGATCAAGCATCATACAGTCGCTTTCAACACCATATACGACGGTCTCTTCAATGTTCAATACGGCAGGCTCCAACTTCAATACACGTGGCTGTAGGAGACACATCCAACGGTTTAAAAGAGACACGTTAAACGATGGCTTGGAGCGCGTTTAAGCAATAAGCAAGAATAAAATGGTACAACTTTCACTAAAAAGCCCCTAATTAGCCAAGAATCACACAAATATAAGCCACAAACTCACTGAAATAAGGGGAGAGTCGGCATAAGAGTGGAGAGTCTTCCTTCAAAGCATTCTTCGTCTTCTTAGGCAAGGTTTTTGTATAGTTTTTCTTTTCTTTTAGTTTAATCTCTACATGTTGCTTTTGGATTGGAGTTTCTAAGAGCTATAAGGCGGATCAAAGAGTGGATTTATTTAAGATAGACCATATTTTGGTTGTATTTTCTTCTCTTTGTATCTATTTTGTATTAACTCTTGACTTTATCAATGGATATATGTTTTATTTTTATATTTTTGTTTCCATTATTGAACATGTGTGCCTAAATGCTTAGTTAGGGTTAGGATTTTAATGGGTTTTGTGTTTGTTGGAGGAATTTTGCCTAATTAAAGTGTTTAATGTTTAATCTTGCTTAAAAGACCATCTTAGTTAGATTTTTAAATGATTAGAAGACCTATAACCATAAGTTTTTATATATTAGAAGATTAATTAAGTAACACAATTGAATTTAGGTATTAAACTGACCCTAGAGCCTTTTCTGAGGGTTCCTATCATTAACAAACTTGATCTTAGGCATCTTGAAATTAATGCCTTTTATTCCAGTATGTCTATTATATTGAAATTAAATTGATTGAGTTTAAAAGAGAACATATATTTTCATGACCGTGGTTATGTCTTACATTAGTGACGTAGGACTTAAGTCTATCCAAAGTTGTGTTTTTATGTGCTTAACCCATTAGATCTTAAGCCCTAGCTAATTTATTATTTTTTACACTCCTTTTCCTTTAGCTTATGTTTATATTGAGCTTTATTTTTTTGTTTTCATTTGTTCTTATTTATTTCTCATTAAATCAATCCTTTTAGAGTTGTCTAGCTAAATTGACATTAATTGACCTAGTGTTAAGCTCATATTCCTAAGGAGAATGATACTTAAGGTTTACTCTGTTTTACACTACTTGTTGACAAGGTGAGCTTGCCTTTATTTGGTATAGGTTTAGAGTTGTCAAAATTATTAATGTAGCTAGACTGCAATAAGTTTTTGGCATCGTTGCCGGGGAATCTAGTTTGTTAATATTGGGGATATTGGTGTTAATTATTCTAAACTTTGTTTTATTTGTTTTCTTTATTTTTCCTTTATTTTATCCGGTTTTTGTTTGAGTGTTGGTTATGCACGCCATTGTTTTTGTGATTGTAGGTAGGAGATGACATGGATATGCAAGACTTTCTTGACTACCACTGGTATGACAAAGTCGTAGCATCGGTCGATAGGAGAAGAACTAAGTGGATGTCTTATGAGCACTACGGGAGCAACACCAACAGATATTATGATGCACATCATCCATGCCTTCTCGAAATGATCTATCTTACTATGAGCTACCTCCTCAGATTTATTATCAGCATCAGGAAGAAGAATCAAGATTGAGCAAGCTACTGATGAGGGCCCTCTTTAAATTAGAGGAATCAAGGTCAACCAATATCCTGTAGAAGGCCATAGTCGCATCAGAAGCATGGGTCTAAGCTATAGAGGTCCCTATCTCTAATACCGAGGAATCAAGGTTAATAGATCTATTGGTCAGGGCTAACGTAAGATTAGAAACTCATATCCAAACTATAAAGGCACTCGTATCCAAATTGACCCCACATATGAAGCAATCATTTCAAGAAAAGGAGGAGTCAAGATTGGAGATTTTTTCCTATAAATTTGTATCTGTGCATTATGCCCAGCTTGCCAATATGAATGCTCGCATTGAACGTCTTATAGCATCCACCTATGACTTGGTGACACAGATAGAGTAGTTGTAAGGATTACATGCAGAACCTGAGCAAGAAAGAGTACCCAACTTTCCGGAAGTGACACCAAGTGAGCAAGTTGAGAATAATTCATTTACAAGTGGCGAGGAGCTAATCAGCGAGCCCATCAAGAAGGAAGAAGAAGCTGTTAATGTTGCTGACTTCATTAAAGAAAGGAAGGTACCTATGTTCATTGATTTTGTCGGTATATCAATTGCTAACTACGGGCAAGCGATTGGATGCCAAAATCCCTTATTAAGGTACCTTACACAAGCAACTAGAGGTCTAAAGAGTGCACCGACCGTAGGTTAAAATCTCATTCATCTTTGGTAATTCATCCTACTTATGAGAAGTTTGGTCGTAGGTTTGGACCTAGGAAGAGAATTCTTATTCTCTAACGCTAAGGTCCAGCTAAAAGACCTTACATAAGTGTTTGTTAGGAGGCAACCCAACCTTATAGGATAGTAGATTTAAATTTTTGTCTTTTGATGTCATTTGTGTTTTTGGTTGTCTTCTTGCTTTTACTCTTCTTTTATGTCTTGATATCTGATTTTCAGTTAGCATAGATAGTTGCAGTGCAACAACATACATATTTAGGGGAGTTTCATTGTTCTTTTTTTCTTTTCTTTTGTTATTATATGTTTTATTTAAGTGTGGGGGAATGAGATGATATTCATGTTGAAAGTGACATACTTGGATTATTGTGAGTCTTTTGGTTGCAAACTTGGTCATTTTGATTAAAAATCATGCTAAGTTTGGTTAAATGTTAGCTTGTATATCTTGATGTGATGAATGTGATTGGTATAATTAGTATGGACTAATTTTTTTTTGATCATGGCTTTTCTGAATTATGGTTGTGGATATGTGGTGGAATAGATTCCTTTTGCATAATCCTAAGTTGATATAAAAATTCCAATGGATTTACTTGTGAATTTGGAATAGAATTTAATATATTCGCACGATGAATTTGATTATATGAGTGAATTTGGAAGTCTATACAACTGGTTGTGAATATTGACGATCGATGACATTTGGTTGATATCATGACTTTGGAAAACAAGTACTTGATGATCATTATAATGTTTTGTATGTAAAATGCATCTTGTTGTGAGAGGAACAATAGAGAGGAAAGCAAAAAGAAAGGAACAAAGAAATGATGGAAAAGGGAAAAAAAGAACAAAAAGAAAGAAAAACAGAAAAAAGAAAAGAGAGGAAAGAAAAGAGAAAAATAAATGAGCAATAATTCACTTCATTGGCTTTATACCCCTAAAAAGGTCGAAGTTAATAAGTGGACAAAGCCAGCTGGTGTGAGGTGGCTTGGTTGAGTAACTAGGAGTGTTTATGACAAGGTGTTCACTTTCGCTATACAAGCCCAAGTGACCTCCTAACCAAGCCATTGCTCATTTGTGTTTGAGTGCTTTTATGCTTATTTTTATTCATTTTATCTATCAGGTGGATTGTTAAGAATTGGGTTGATGTTTGAAGAAGGCATGATGTTAATCAAGTAGAATTGTAATTTGCTGTGAATGATTGGTTGCATCGTACTTTTTGAAGATCTTTCATGGTTGAATGAGTGAATTAATGATTTGAACATAATGATCCATTGATGACATGTTTGCATAATAATCCTAGTGAATTTCTTCATATTTAGTATTATGATTGAGGAGTTGATTTTTCTATGTATAATGATCATATGAGTTAAGCCATTATCAACTTTGAATTTGATGATATTGATTATACTTGATTACATAAGTCATACTGAGTTGCTTCATTAACCTTTAGCCATTCTTAGAAATCTTTCATTGGAGTTCCTAAGTGAGTTGCTTAAGGACAAGCAACAATTCAAGTGTGGGAGTGGTGTTGATGTGCATTTTTTATTGATTTTGTTTGCATTTATTATTATGTTTTTGCCCATTTACTATTTGAATTACACCAGTATGGAGTTATTATTGTTAATTTGAGGTATTTGGTGGATAAGGAACAAATTGGAAATTTTTTGAATAATTTTGGAAGAAATTGGAGCACAGATTAAGTCCAAGTGAATAACCAATATGTTGGAGAGAGAGTCGTCCCTAAACAACCAGCTAGAGAGAATTAAAGAAAAAAAATACTAACCAAGTGAAGACAAGTGAGAGCCATATGTGAGAGAGCTTCCAGGAGAAAATCAAATGAAGACAAACTGAAGACAACAACATGATTAAAGTCAAAGCAAGTCTTCTATGAGAGAACAACATGATTAAAGACAAAGAAAGTCTCCTTGGTCTTCTTTATAGTCAACAATGGCAACCTTATAAATAAGCTTAAAAGAAAGCTTGAATATAGCTACACCTTAAGGAGAGCTCATTCATGGACAAGCTTAGACTCTTTGCTTTCTTGGACAAGATTTGGGGCTCTAATCACTCCAAGCTTGTGAGACATCCGGTGGCTTCAATGCATATATGGCAAGTTCCATATACTTTCTTATACGGTGAGTCAAACATCATATGGTGGCTTTCAACACCATATACGACGGTCTCTCTAATGTTCAATACTGCAAGTTCCAACTTTAATAAACCTGGCTATTAATAAGCCTAGCTGTAGGAGACACGCCCAACAGATTAAAAGAGACACATCGAACGGCAGCTTAGAGCGCGTTTAAGCAACAATCAAGAGTAAAACGTTGCAACTTCACTAAAAAGCCCTAAGCAGCCCAGAATCACACATATAAAAGCCACAAACTAGCTGAAATAAGGGGAGAGTCAGCAGAAGAGTGGAGAGTTGTCCTTCAAGGCATTCTTTGTCTTTTTAGGCCAGGTTTTTGTATAGTTTTTCTTGTCTTTAATTTTAATCTCTACATGTTGCTTTTAGATTGGAGTTCCTAAGAGCTACAAGGTGGATCAAAGAGTGTATTTATTTAAGATAGGCCATATTTCGGTTGTATTTTCTTCTCTTTATATCTATTTTGTATTAACTTTGGACTTTATCAATGGATATGTGTTTTATTTTTATATTTGTGTTTCCATTATTGAACATGTATGCCTAAATGCTTGGTTAGGGTTAGGATTTTAATGGGTTTTATCTTTTTTGGAGAAATTTTGCCTAATTAAAGTGTTTAATGTTTAATCTTACTTAGAAGACTATCTTAGTGAGATCTGTAAATGATTCGAAGACCTATAACCATAGGCTTTTAATTATTGGAAGATTAATTAGGTAACATAATTGGATTTAGGTGTTAAATTGACCCTAGAGTCTTTTGTAAGGGTTCCTAGGATTAACAAACTTGATCTTAGGAATCTTAAAATTAATTCCTTTTATTCCAGTCTGTCTGTTAGATCAAAATTAGATGGATTGAGTTTAGAAGAGAACAGATATTTCCATGACCGTGGTTATGTCTTACATTAGTGACGTAGGCCTTAAGTTTATCCAACATTGTGTTTTTGTGTACTTAACCCATTAGATCTGAAGTCCTAGCTAATTTATTATTTGTTAGACTCCTTTTCCGTTAGCTTATGTCTAGATTGAGCTTTGTTTGTTTTTGTTTTCGTTTGTTTCTTAAATCAATCCTTTTAGAGTTGTCTAGATAAATTGACATTAATTGATGTTGAATCAAGGTGGTTCTAATCATGTGCTTTGATGGTGACAAAACATTATTATTACTAATGTTTTAGTCTTTGATGCTTTATAAGATAGGTTGATGTGTAAAGTATAAGAGCATATATGTGGAACCTAAGGTAGAAGAGCCATCTTGAAGATATTGAAGAGTAAGGTGGGAGAGCCATCTTGAAGAGATTGAAGAATGGATCAAGTTTGATGCTTTATAAGATAGATTGATGTGTAAAGTGTAAGAGCATATATGTGGAGCCTAAAGTAGAAGAACCATCTTGAAGATATTGAAGAGTAAGGTGAAAGAGCCATCTTGAAGAGATTGAAGAATGGATCAAGTTTGAGAAGTTTAAAGATCAAGAGAAGGAAGATCAAGTAGTTTAGAAAGAGTTTAGGAAAAGACTTAAAGTGTAAGTGTCCTAAACTTGATCTTAATCAATGCTTGAAAAGGGTTCTCACATTTGCATATAGGCATATAAGAGTTGAATTATGGTTTTAGTGATTAACTTGATTTGATAATGACCTTGGTATATTAGGAATTGAATTAGGTGACATATAGGCTAATTGTTGATGTGTTTATGTAACATGAATTGTTTTAATGTGTTGATATGTTTAAGTTGATTAAATTGTTGCTTGAATTTATTTGTATATGTCTGAATTTGTTTGAACATCTTTATGGAATGAATTTCGATTTATCTATGATTTAAGAATTGATTGAAAAGTTTTTTAATGTTGGCTAAAATGAAAAGTTTTTATAATCAAGACAATTCTTATGTTTTGAATTGATTGAAATATTTTGATGCTTCAAATAGCCTTGAATTATGTTTTAAAACTTTTTTAAAGTCTTAATTAATGTTAGGAATTTTTTTGGAAAGTTTTGAAGCTGGTTAGGAGCATTTTTCATGTTTGTAGAGGCATAACGACGACCTGTTCATCCGATAAACGGTGTCATTGTTGAGTCTAAAAGGTGTTGTTATACCCTGTTTTCTAGAAGCCATTCAATGACAGGCTGCTCTTGGAACAACTACGCCGTTGATCAGCCTAGAGGGTGTCATTAATAGCTCAGACTCTAATGGCTAGTTTTGGGTTTTTGGACTAAACGACTTTTTAACCTTACAAACGATTAGTTTTTATTTCTAAACTAAACGACTTTTTAACCGTACAAACGATTAGTTTTTATTTCTAATGACTCCAAACCTCTCCCAACATTATATATATATCCTTCCTAAACAGATTTAACAAGTTTAGATGCCCGAAAACAACATTACAAAGATCAAATCCTCATACTCTCAAAGCTTTCTTTATTTTATGTATAACTTTTATTCAATTCGTATTTTGAAGTTTTAAATAAGTTTCTTGCGTTGTAAATTTTATGCTTCTAGTTTTTTTAGGTATAGAAGAAACTCAGAAAGCTTTCAATTGACCTTTTGATTCATTATTTCGTTTACATTGAGCTTTCAAAGATTAACATACCAAAATTATCTCTGTTTTGGTTGAACTTTTCTGAACTTTTGTGTTCTTTAATTTTAAGCTAGCAAAACCATTTTTATTGATTCAAAATTATCATACGCATTTTTCCTAAGGTCTCAACAGTGTATAGGATCTTTTACTTCAAATTTTAAGCACTCAAATCGTGTGTTTGAACTCAAAGAACACAAACTACCTAAAACTATCAGGTTTTCTATACAACACATTTAAACATTTCGATTTTGATTTTTAATCATTTTTGTGTGTGAACATTTGATGTTATCAATTTGCTTAAGGTCCTAGAATTGTTCTAGTATTTTTGTTTCAATTTTTGAGTGATTATAGTGTTTTTTTAGCTTAATTTTTACAGGTTACTCAAAGCTGTCCAGGTTTTAGCATTCTAGCTTTTCACTTAATTTTGATCATTCAATTGATGTGCTAAAATTGTATTTGCTACTGCGATTTATTGTTAACATATATATTTATGTTGTAGTAGGTTCAATGCATTTAATTTACATAATTTTGGTGATTAAATTTGTGTTTTTATAGGCTGAAATGTAAAGACTGCATATATTTGACAGTTTATGTGTATATTGGTTGAATATGATTTTTGAATGCATTAATCACATTTTAAGTGTTTCAATTTGATTATTTATAATGTATTAAAGTATTATGAGGCTTGTAATAATTCTGGTTTGCCTCTAGATTTTTCATAATTGAGTTTATTACATGAGCATTAGAGAAACACCATAGAAGATGTGTTTAGTGACTTAAATTGGGAGAATTGATTTGTGTTAATTGTTGATTGTGGTATAGGCTTCTCTTTGCCTTTAAAATAGATTTAATAGGTTGCTCTTCACCTAGGATAAAGAAGATTTGGATTGTGTTAATCCTTGTTTGTGAATTGGATTGGTTTAGGCCTTAATTATGCATTGAACATTCCATA
>JAOXYD010008578.1:0-15275 GCA_028565735.1 Pinacopodium congolense | reverse complement strand
TGATAATTTATTAATTCAATTTAACTACCTATTATCACAAAATCTAATTTTGTAAATTGCAACCAAAAATAGTTTTATTTTTCAATAATTGTATTGAAATAAGCATAAGGTGTCATTCCTATATAAAAGAAATTTGAAAATATTCTTAACTAAATAACACAAACTAATAAATTTAAAGGAATAATCAACAAAACTAGAAGAAACCAAAGTAAATGATAGCTCTTAATTTATACATATTTTAGGCATGATTTGTTAATGGTTATGTCAATTTTAAAAGGGAAATCCATGAAATTATTATTTTATATTGAGTTAAATTATTTGAATGAGATGTTACTTAGTTTTTTTCTATATATATATTTTTTATGTTTATAGGATTTTGAAGAAAAATAAAATGCGTTGTTCAAGCTCAAAGAGATATGGAAGTAACTTGGATAGTAAGAATATCGTGTTGGGAAGCTATATCAATTAGGGCAAAAGGATGAAAGACAGAAGAAATATCTCGAGAAGATTTAGATGAGTGTAGATGTCGGAGAAATTATGACCACCATCACGTCTGTGATCCACACCCCATGGTCATAATTTTTGGCCAGAGGAAATCACTGCCAGGATCACAACCGTGATCTTAGCAATGATATAAGCAAATCCCACCTTCATAAATAACCAAACTTAACCAATTTAATGCATTCTCTTGCCTACAAATTCTTATAATCAATCACCATGGAAGAACAATCAAGTCCTAAACCATCTCTGAAGAGTTATGCATAATCTTAAAGGAGAAGAAGATTCAAAATGCAAGAAACCAAAGATCAAGGATAAGAATTCATATTAAGAATCATCAAAACATTCAGATCAAAGATTCAGATCAAAGAATTATGAGCTTTTCATTGTCCTTCTTCTTATTGATTATTTGTTTAAATCATAAATGTTTAGGAACTAATATTTTCATATGATTTTGATTTTTATGAACTCTAAGATGTGATATTTTTTATTATTCTTGATTTAACTTTTGATTTCCATATTTTAAGTTAGATTTGTTTATGGATACTAATTACTTTAGATTTAAGTGTCATGCAAATGAAAACTTCAATTCCAAAGCTTTGATTTGTGTATAATTAGATTGAAAGATCAATTGTATGCTTCAGATCACTTCGTAAGCAAAACATTTTATGTAGGAATCAAAGATAGGCTTACATAAGATATTCAGGTTAAGTGTGAGCTTAGCTAAAATAATAGGTTCCATAAAACAAATTAATGCATTCAATTGATAGGTTTGGGATAAGTAGAAATTTCGCTTGATTTATTGAATTGAATAGGTTGCATAATTTGAGGTAGAGTGCAATTTACATTAGGGAATCTATGGTCTAACAAATTTGGAAAATGAGTTAAATCATGATAAACAATGAATACAAATGCATCCTGGTGGGATTAATTCCCTGAATCCCACCTCCATGATTAAGTGTTACTTCTTGTAAGTCTTTTTAGGTTTTTAACTTTTAACTATTTCATTTATTTTCCTTATCAAACTAATCAGTCATCTTACCATTTGATGGGTTAGGTAATTTAGAAAAAGATTCATTGATAATAGCAATCCTTGTGGATTTGACACATGGATTCACCTTAACTATATTGCAATCGATAAGTACACTTCCCTATTTATTTATATTGTTATTACTGATTTATTTGTTGGATATTTTTGGTTGAAACATAAGTACACTACACGCACATTAGGTTTTTGGCATCATTGTCAGGGACACATCATTATTAAGTGTATTTGTATTCTTTACTAGACTAGCTTTAATTACGTTTCTTTCTTCTTCTTTTTTTTTTGTTTCAAGTTTCTATACTTTTTAATTTTTGCTGATGTGCTGTGTGCCTATATAAGTGTTAAAAAATGTAATGATTAGTAACACACTAAACCATATCACAACACACAAAAAGATAAGTGTACATACTAAATGTAATATAATTAAGTTGAGTCTAGGTGTCGAGCCATAAGGGCTACTATTACTAATGAATTCCTATCTATATTAGCTAGCTTCTCAAAGGGAAACACGTTGATTGTTTAGTTTAAAAATGAAAAGATGCAAAAGCAATTAAAAGTAAAATGCCTAAATAAACTCATAAGAAGTAACACTGAATGATAAAGGCAGGATTCAGGTAATTAATCCCTTTATGATATATTTGTACTCATTGTTTATCTTAATCTAAATCAAATTCTAGATTTTTCAGACTTTAGATTCCCTAATATCAATTACACACTCTCTCAAGTTATGCAATTATATTAAATTCAAAAAACTAGGCGAAAGTTCTCTCTATCCCAACCTGCTAGTTGAATTAATTCATTCATTCTATGGAGTCTATTACTTTGGCTAAGTTCACACCTAACCCAGATATCTTATGTCAGACTATCTTTAAGTCAACATGCAAGATGTTTCATTCATGAAATGATCTAATGATTACAATAGATTTCTTAATCTTAATTATAGGCAAATCAAAGCTTTTAAGTCAAGGTTCACATTCACATATCCAAAGTCATAAATGTCCTTGAACAAATCTAATTCAAATCTTAGAACTCAAGAGCTAAAACAAGAACAATAAGCATACTATATCTTATTGTTCATAAAAACCAAAATCATATAAATAATTTAGCTCCTACACATACTATCAATCAAATAAACAAACATAAAGAAGAAGGAAATAGAAAAGTTTATGATTATTTCTCTTAAATTCTTAAATTATGGATTTTTAATGTATGAAATCCTTCCTAAATCCTTGTAGAATTGTGTTTGGCTTCTCCTACTTCAAGATTGCATGAAACCCTTCATGAATAGCTTAGTACTTGATATCTCCCCTTGACGGCTGCATCCCTTTGTTTTTTTATAAGTAAATCACCTAAATAGTAAAAAAAATATGTTATTTGCATAAGTGGAGTCCACCCTAATCATGGCAACCATCATGGCCATGATCATGGTGTGATTTCCACTTGAGTGAACTCATGGCTAGCATCATAGGCATGACGCTACTCATGATGCTCCTATTTTTCTTCTCCTCTTGATTTTCTTATGATATCTCTTCCATCTTTCATCCAATTTTCATGAAACTTGATATAAAGCTTCCAAGCATGATGTTGATGTTTTCTAAGTTGCTTACATATCTCTTTAATCTTGAAAGATTCATCAAATGACTCTCAAAAGTCTTTAAAAACATGACCAAACATTAAAAAATAACTAACAGCTTATTCAAAGAGTTTAACTTAATATGCACATAACTCCCATGAATTTATCCTTAAAACTAATTCAAACAAGCACTAAATCATGTCTAAAATATGTATGCTTTAAGATTTGTCATTTAAAATTTATTTATTTTTAATAACTTTGGTTTTCTTGGTTGTTTGATTGTTTCGTTTTCTCTTTTTAAGTTAGTATCTTGTTATATAACTCAACTTCCTCATATTGACTTAGTAATCAAATCTTGAAGTAGAATGAACATTTAAAAGAGGGTTAAAAGAGAAGAAATCAAAGGGAATCACAAAGTTTGAGGTCCTAGAGCCACAAGTAGATGTCATGGATAGAGAGTTAGGATCGTGAGTATAGCTGATTTTAGGTGAAATTTCGTGACCACCCTCGTTGTAATGGACAAAGTCAAGTATACAAAGACTGAGGATAGAGAGCATGAGTTTTGAGATCAAAATATAGATGATCTAGATGTTGTAGAATTTTTGATAGTTTGACGAGTTCGGATGAAGATCCTAACACCCACATTACCCACTTTTTAGAGAACTGTGACATCTTTAAGTTGAATGGTATATTCAAAGAGGCTATTAGACTGTGGCTATTTCCCTTCATGTTGTGTAGTAGAGAAAAATCATGGTTAAAGTCAAATTCGCCTGGTTCCATCACTTTATTTAGCTAACTAGCTGAGAAGTTCTTGACACGATATTTCCCTCCCTCTAGATAAGCTAAATTGCATAACCAAATTATCTATTTGTAGTAGTGGGAGAAAGAAACTTTATACGAAGCTTGGGAGTAATATAAGGACATGCTTAAGAAGTGCCCCTGTCATAATTTTGACTTGAGCATGTTGATCTAGACCTTTATAAATTTCTTAGTTTTTCCATAAAGTAATTGATAGATGCGTCGTTAGGTGGCACTGTATGTTTTATTACTCCCGAGAAGATGTAAGAGCTAATATAGGACATAATCATTAATACCTCCTAGTGGGAGAGTGCAAGACAAAGGTCTACCTTTAGGAGTACACAGGATGAAGGTTTAGTGGCATCTCTTGAAGTAAAATTGGAAGCTTTATCTAAGATGATCAAGAGGACGGCATCGGAGTCAACCTTTTTTCTAGTAATGCACTGTGGTATATGTGGGGGATAACATTCAAGTTAGAAGTGCCAAACATATGACATTGGAGAATATTTGGAGTAAAAAGACTTTATGGGTAGAAAATTTAACAATAATATTTCATATGAAGCCCTAATAATTCAAGATGGAGACAACCTTCGAATGTGCAGCGCATAAAGGACCTAATAAGAAAGCTTATTAACGCAATAGAAGACTATTTTCAGATGGTTGAAGGTTCTATACACAACTTAAAGATTTAAATAAGAGGGTTGATTAAGCAGGTTTTTGAAGAGTCATAAAGATGGGGTCCTATTAATCACCACCTAATATAAAAGTATAGGTACAAGTTATCCTAGTAAAGAGTAGACATGAGTTAGTTAGGAATGAGATGGTGAAAGAAAAAGAAGAATTTGCAACTGACAAGGAGAAGTGAAAGAAATGAAAGAAAAAGGTGAGGAGCCAAAGAAGAAGCTATTGAATAAGTACAGGCCACTAATTCCATATTAGAGCTGACTATAAAAGGGTCGTCAGATGAGCAATTCAATAAGTTTCTATAGCTTCTTAAGCAATTATTATTAGCATAGCTTTTATAGAAGCGTTGTCACAAATGCCAACCTATGCCAAGTTCTTGAAGAATCTCCTATCAAGCAAAGAGAAATTGGAGGAGTTATCAATGGTGTAATTGAGCGAAGAATGCTTGGTCAAATTGCAAAACAAACTATGACAAAAATTGAAGGATCTAGGGAGTTTTACTATCCCTTCCATTATTCGTAGTTTACTTTTGATAAGCCATTAGCAGGTTTAGGTGTTAGTATAAATTTGGTTCCATATCAATTACTTAGTAAGTTAAGACTTGGTAAACCAACCCCAGCCAGGATAAGTATACAATTAGCTGATAAATAGATAGGAAGAATAATTGAAGATGTTTTGGTAAAAGTTAAGCTCATCTTACCAATTGATATTGTGATTTTGGATATAGATAATGAGGTTGAGATCACTTTCATCATAGGTAGGTGATAAATTATCGTTAATCAAATAATAAACCTAACTATCTAATTGTGTAGTAGGATGAGGTAGGGTCGAATCCACAGGGAGCTAGGGGATACTTCTATTTCTAATGTCATAAAGAAAAATAAAAATGAAACCCCTAAATGCAAAGAGAACTAACATAGCTACGATGCAATAAAAATAAAAAAAAGATAAACACAGAGCAAAAGACGATAAGATTACTAATAAGGGGCCAAAGGTATGATCGGGATTATTGATCCTCGAATTTAGATAAAAGGTTCTCTAGCCAATAGGTTCGAACAAGCTTTCAAACCCCCATTTCTTTTAACTTAGATAAATCTAACAAGTTCTAGAAATGCCCCTCTATTCACTACAACCTAGAAGAAGCTCTCTAGAATTAATAGTGAAGACGCATTAGGTAGGTACTAACGAACGACTAACTTAGGCCACTAACACATAAGCTCGAAAAGTGTAACCTAAAGGTATGGAACTATGGACTAGTTGGTTAAGTATGCTAACAAATCTAACTAGCCTATTGCTACTTTTGGAAATCACCAAGGACACTTACGTATCGTATGCTTAATCTTAGCATTTAAATTAGGAATGTTTCTTAAGGGTGATCAAGCCTACAGATAATTCCTAATTCATGATATTTAACTACTATCCCAAACTAACCTAATCTTAAAAAAACCAAATCAATACAAATCCAATCACATTCTTACAATTAGTTATCCCTTCATTCCTCCTATACCTTTAAGCCTTAAGGAATTTGGCTACACATATTTAAATTAACTAAAACAAAGATTAAATGAACATAATCCATACTTAATTAAATAAAACTAAGTCTGGAAAATTCATAACACCAAAGGAAAATCACAAGTTTTAACACTTAATCTAACACAAACTTTAGTTACTTATACTATTAATCAATTATCTAAAATCTAATTCAACAAAACTCATACTAACATTCTAATTGGCATTAAAAATTTGATATCATAAGAACATGCATAAATCATAATTATCAAGTATAGATTAACCCAAGAAACAAAAAATAAATGAAAACCAATTAAATGAAACTTCGCACCACTTAATAATTGATAAAGATAAAACTAATAACATAAAAATCAAATAATATTGGATAAGAAATCATTAAACTAATGAGTTGCATATTTAAGCATTCAGCTAGACATAAACAATTGAAAATAAAAATAAACATCTAAAGCTAGGGAAAGAACCAAATAACTAGAGAAAGGAGTAAACAAATCAATCAAAAATCCAAGGAAAAGAAAAGAAAAGCACTGATGTGTCGTCCTTGCAAAGGAAAAGCTCTGTACGTTACTTCTTGAAAAGCTTCTCCCTTGTCATAGTGCTTTGTTGATGCCTTTCAAGTGAAGAGCTCTTCTCCATTTAAAAAAATTTGTTGTTGTCACTTCCATTGAAGTAGCTCTTCATTTAAACGTTGAGAGGTCCCCCCAACCATTTTATATGCAGAGCTTCTTTAAAAGCTTTTTCTAATTGATTTTTACCCCCTTAAACTTTTTTAAGCTTTCTTGTTTTTATTCTCCTATGGCTTTTTACCCTTTCAAGATTTCTTATCTTAACACCACCTGTCCCTATCATTTTAAAGCCTCCTCCTTTGCTTTTTATTTTGTTAATGTTTCAAGGCCCTCCTGCCAAGCTTTTCTTAAATGCCTCTTTGCTTTCTTTTTTATGTCATTTTTGTTTTAAGTATTAAAAGAGTATCACGTGTCCTCCTCATGGAAAGTTTCCTTTGCTCTTTTAAAAGATTTTGTCCTATGCCATTTTGCATAAGGAAAGCTTTCTTTTTTTCCTACTCTCTTTAAAATGTTTTGGCTGTCGAATTACAAGAGAAAGCAAGTCTCCTCCCCTTAAAGCATTATTTTGTCATTTTGCAAATCTTTTTCTATATTTTTCTCCTTTTCCTCTTTTTTCAAAATTGAAGTAATCTTTGGATTTTGCTCCATAATTTATCTAAAAATGGTTAACCTTACTCATTAAGCAAAATATAAAAAAAATTAATCATTTTTTAACAAATAATAGGAATTAAATTACATGAATTTACATACAAAAATATAATAAAACTCATTCCTATCAGTAAGTCGTTTCTAGTTACAATTAAAGCATTGATAAATATGTATGGTGGAAAGCTAACAAATAGGAATGAGGATGGAAGTTGTATTTAGAGTCCCTAAGGCCATGAGACAGTCCATAGGAAGAGATGATTTGTGTTCTTGGTTAGACGTGATAGATTGGAAAAGTGCTAATTTTTTGTAGGAAACAATCACACAAGATCGTTAAAAGAGTGCATAACTGAGAGGGAAAAAGATGGGGCATCTACTATAGAGATAATAGAGAAAAGAGAGAGAGACAAAAGTGTTTGGGATCTAATAAACCAATAAAGATACATGAGCTGATGTTTGAAGATCTTGACAAATTGAAAGAGGGTAAAATAAAACCCTCAATTAAGGAACCCAGAGCTAGAAATAAAGAGACTATCATATCATTTATAATACTATTTATTAGTTGAGAATTCAAAATTAGTACTTATTATATCTACTATTTTGTTACAGGATCAAAATTAAAAGTTAGTGAAACCACTAAGAGAGTATAAGAGGTTCATTGCATGGAAGATATTTTACATCAAAGGAATCAGTCCCCCTTTTTGCACCCACAAGATTCTGTTGGAGGATAAATAGAAATTGGTGGTACAACATCAATAAAGACTCAACCCCAATGAAGGAAGAGATAATTAAATTTCTAGTTATGGGAATCATATATCCTATCTCTATCAGTTCATGGGTGAGTCTTGTGCAAGTTGTACCAAAAGGAAAGGTGGGATGATAATGGTGTCAATTGAGTAGAATAAACTGATTCCTATATGCATAGCCTTATATTAGAGACCGTGCATTAACTATCATAAGATAAACAATGTAATATGTAAAGATCACTTTCCATTACCATTCATTGATCAGATGTTACAAAAGTTCTCTGGTCATGCATACTATTATTTGTTGGATGGACTTTTGGGTTACTTATAAATCCCTATAGCCCTAGAAGATCAAGAGAAGACAACATTCACATATCCATATAATACATTTGGTCATAAAAGAATGTCATTTGGATTATGTAATGCTATTGTTACTTCTTATAGATGCATGCTAGTCATTTTTAATGACTTAATATAAGAACTTGTAGAGGTTTTCATTAATGATTTTTCAGTTTTTGTTTATTCCTTTGACTTATGTCTTAACAACTTAGTAGAGTTTCTTAAGAGATGTGAAGAAATGAACCTAGTTCAATTAGGATAAGTGTCATTTCATGATAAAATAAGACGTAGTTTTAAGTCAAAAAAGGCAGTGAAGAAAACAAACCAAAAATTGAGACCGCTAATAAATTATCTCCACCTACTTCAGTAAGGGAAATTAGAAGTTTTCTTGGTTATATAGGATTCTATAAGAGGTTTGTTACGGCTTTTTCTAAGATAACTAAACCTCTCACTAAGTTATTAAAAAAGGATGTGATTTTTTATTTTAATGAAGAAAGGACAAGTTGAATAATTCCCTTATCATGTTTTCACCTGATTAGGGTTACCTTTTGAACTTATGTGTGATGTTAGTGACTATGCAATAAGAGCAATGCTTAGGTAGCATAGGGAAAAAAACTTCCAGCCCATCAATAATGTAAGCAAGACATTGACGAATGCACAAGAGACTTATAATACCACTAAAAAAAGTTTCTTTCTATTATTTTTACATTTGATAAATTTTGATCTTATCTTATGATTTGCAAAGTTATTGTGCATGTAGACCACTCAGATCTTAAGTACTTACTGACCAAGAGTGATGTTAAACAAAGACTAATAATATGGGAGTTATTGTTTTAATAATTTGACTAAGAGACTAGAGACAATATGGGAGCAAAAAATATGATCGTAGACCATCTTTCTTATGTTAATAATGATCAATTAGAGACTCTAAAAGAAGAGGACGTAGATCAAATGTTCCTTGATGAGTGTTATATCTCATCATTAGTAGGTATGTTGATATACCTTGGTTCATTAATTATGCTACTATATAGTAGGTCAGGTCTTACGATAAGGGATGACTTATCATTAGAAGGAGAAATTCTTCACAAAATTAAACCATTATCTGCGGGAGGACCCATGCTTATTTCATATGTGCATAGATCATATAATTAGGAGATGTAATGCCTATCCAGAAATAGAGAAAGTTCTCAAGCCCTTTCAATAAAAACCAACCAAAGGACACAATCATACCAATAGCACAACTAATGAGGTCTTGGAATCATGTTTTTATTGGCATACACTATTTAAAGTCATAAAAGGCATATGGATATATGCGGTAGTTTTTAATGGGTAGGTAATCTTTCTCTTTAAGATGAACTTCCATATATTATTATTAATGTTTATTAGATCTAGGATGTTTGGAGAATTGATTATGGGTGTCCATTTCTAGTATCCTTTAATTAAAAAAAAACATCATAATAGTTATAGAATATGTGACTAAGTGGGTAGATTCCCAAGTTTTGCCTACTAATGATGCTAGAGTTGTCGTGAAGTTCCTTAAGAAGTTTTTTACCTATTTGGTGCACCTAGAACCATCATAATTGATAGAGGTCCCACTTTTGCAACTAACAATTTGAAAAAGTGCTTAAACTACTTAATGTCACCCATAGAGTAGCTACTTCTTATAACCCTCAAATAGGTGGACAAGTAGAAATCACGAATAGGGAACTAAAAAGGATACTAGAGAAATAGTGGAGAACTCTAGGAAGGATTGGTCAAATTAGATGATGTAATATGGGCTATTAGAACAGCCTACAAAACACTAATGGGTACAAGTGCATATAGGCTAGTTGATAGCAAAACCTGTCACTTACTAGTTGAACTTGATCATAAAGCATAGTAGCCTATTAAACTTATTAATTATCACGTAAAAAGTGGGGGTAACAAGTATTTAATCTAGTTTAAAGAACCTGATTAATGACACTAGGAAACTTATGAGAACTTCAGGCTTTATAAGGAAAATTCTAAGGGTAACAAGTGTTTGAGATTGATATTTGGAAAAGTATAAGTTGATTAATATGACATTAGGAAAAGAATTATGAATGCATGTCTCATTCAATTTTTGGTTTTAGGTTGGTCAACCAAATGAGCTAGATTGGTTGATCGAATGATTTGGGTTTATCGATCGAATGATAGACAAAGGTCTATCGGTCGACAAAATGACTTAGGTCGGTCAACCAAATCATAAGACGAAAATCTATTAGTTGACTGAACCAACAAATCAGTCGACCAAATATAGTGAATATTACGGATAAATAGATATCTTGTGAGATTGTAAAACAGAAAAAAAAAAAATAGTGCAATGTTGCTTTTTGTTTGTTGGACAACGGTAATAACACTGTTATACAACTGATAGGTTAAAATAGAGACAAGTATAAATAGATAGTATCTTATTGTGTAGGTAAGGTCTTTTAATACAGAAAAAGTGAGCATATACGAGTTTTTATTTGGGTCTTGCAAAAGGTTTATTGAGATTTATTATTTGAAAGTGTTCTGGTCATTATTTTAACAAATATTCATGTGAATTTCTTTTAAATATTAATCTTTTACTCTTAAATTTTGATTTTATGTGAAGGCTCTTTACATATCTTTTTCTTATGCATCACTCTATTAAAAAGTCTCTTTTTATTCACCAAGTGAAATCAAGTTAAGGAATTTTTTGGTATATTATTGTCGAGTGAACTTGAGAGGTTATTCTTGAGCCTAGGAAAAAGAAATGAGTGAAAGGTTATCCTATAGCCTGTAAAAGGGATTGTTTCAATTGTTGTATTCTTGTTAGAAGTGCAATAAGAACGAAATATCAATAGTGGAGACTGAATTAAGAGTTAGTAGATAGCTCTGAACCAGAATAAATCACGGTGTACTTCTTCCTTTCTCTACTCTTTTATTTTTTTGCACTTATATTATTACATTCTATCTGATTGGGTGAATTTGTTTACATTTCTGCATTTATTATTTGCTAGATTCATATAAGAATTTCTAAAATATAATTCACCCCCCTCTTAGTGCCATAATAAACCCAATAATTACATTCATACGACGTGACAAATTTTAATTCAATAGAGTTGAAATAAATGGTTTTTATTTCTAGAAATGCCCTCAAGACTTACTTATACCATTAAAAATTTGTTCCTGATTTATCTCAAATTTTAATAACTTCCCAAAATTTTATAAATACTTGAATTTAGTTTTTTTAATAAAAATCAATTTCCCAATAAAATTTTTTATATTATTATGTTTGTACCACCTAAATTACACATTATAAAGAAATGATGGTATAATTATCATGCTATTTCATTTGGAAATTTTGACTCTTATTTCAGTATGGAATTAAGTTTTCTACTTGTATAGGCCTTTTTTTTATATGATTCTCCATCTTTAAGTTCTCTGATGGGGGGTTTTCATATCGCCAAAATTCTTCTATGAATCAATATCAACCATCTAAATTAACAATTTAATTATGATCTAAACATAATCAACTTTGTATTTGAAAAATCTTCAAGTTTTTCCTTTTTTCAATAATTTTTATTGCCCCTAAATAGCAACTAAGAGGGGGTAAATTGAGTTTTTTAAATTAAAAAGAATGATTCGACTAAGAAAAAAATTAAGTTCAATAATAATGCAAAAGCTAAAAACAATTCATCACCAAAATTAATTAACACAATAATATAAGTGCATAGAATAAAAGAGATAATGAAGAAAGTATACCAGATCTATACTAGTTCGAAGTGGTCCACTTACTCCTACGTCTGGTCCCCAACACCAACTATTGAGATGATTATACTAAATCAACAAGGAATACAATGTTCAATCTTACAATCCTTTTTCAAGGCTTAGGGATAACCTTTCTCTCTTCCCTTCAAGGTTAAGAAATAACCTATCAACACTCTTCTTTTTCAAAGGCTTAAGAATAACCCTTATAGGAATTCACTCTTAATTTCCCACTCCACACACTAACACCTTCACAAAATGTCACTCTTTCGGCTCACCAAAGTTTTTGGCAGCTCATATAGCAATATAAGAACAAATGCACCAAAAAACTTACAAACACTCTAAGAATGTACAACACATTTGTATAGGAGCTTTCAACTATTATTCATATATAAAAACACACCTAACACATCTATTTATACTCGTTGCAAGGCCAAATAGTCGCTGCTCAATGTTTATATTAAATAATTCATTTTACTGTTGCAAAATTAGATGTCATCTAATGTTCATCCATCAACTTGCACTATTCGGTCGACCAATACAATCCTTTGATGGACTAACCTTCAAAATTTTCCTGTTCGGTCAATCAGTATCCATTCAGCCAATCGACCTTTAACTTTCAAGCATTTGGTCGACTAATCTCTAACCTTCACATGTTCAATCAACTAATTATATCTATTCAAACCAACCTCATCCAAGTCAACCTAACTTTGTCCCAAATAAGCCTAAATCCATCCAAACTTCATCTTAACCCAATTTAACATATAACACAAACCAACCGATACAAAATTTATCTTAAAACATTCTATACAATTATACAAACTTAATACAATCAATTGATCCAAGTTACCAAATCATTAATCATACAAATTTATTCATCCATTTATCAATTCATGCATCTTCAATTCAAACCAATCAAGTCTTAATCACATAATTCATACCAATATGTTCATTCATACATCAAGAGGATTTTCACACACATCAATCACATATAACACCTCTTGATTATGCATCATACATACAAATACTAAACAAGAATGCATATGCATTAAGTGAGCCCTTTCAACCTGTGGTGTGACCAAATAGAAGACTTACATAAGTGCTCACTCATACCAACCTATCAAATTCTATTCTTGAACTTGATCTTCTATCTAATGCTTTGCTTTCGCTAAATTTAGTCCTTAACCATGTTTACATCCTTCATAGACTCTAAGTGAATTCCTCAACTTTATGGCTTCACATTCATGCACTTCAAGTCTTCAACATATACTTTAGGACTTGTTTCTTCAAGCCTATCTCAATAAACATAACAAACTCCACAAATACGTTAGTAGAAATCACTTTATCATCATCAAGACAAAGCATGAATCAACCCTTGGTTCAACAATTTTTCACAATAAGAAAAGATTCCCTATAAAATCGTACTCTTTTTTTATAAAATTTCACTCTTTCATTAGTATTAGGGATTTGAAAGTCTAATTATCATTATCCATATTACAATATTTTTACTGTATTTGTGTACTTTACAAACCTTCTCAATATATATTTCAACTTTGTTGTGCTTGGCCTCTTTTTATATCATTATATGTTTCATGTTTTTAGTATATTCCTTTTTCTATATAACATTTTCATTATATAATATTCAAATGACTCTTTAGCCTCTTACATCTGTTAGACTTTCATTGGCCATAATGGCACTATCCCTTGTAGCTCATTTAGGTGAGGGCTATTAACCGTTTATTTTAACTTTATTATTAAATTGTCTTTGGATATGAATTATATTAGTCTTAAATGACATCTAAAAGGTAGGATGAATTAAATATTATAAAAATGTCTTAGTTCAAACCTAAAATTAATTTTTGTGATAATAAAATCTTTAACCATAATTCTACCTAATGATGAAGATCATGATTTTTAATGAACATAATATGAATATAGATTGCATTTACAAATAAATATGATAAAGAGATACGGAATAAAGAGTAAAAAAAAATATTGTGGCTCAGCAAGAATCCTTTTACCTGTTTCCATTCTTTAAAATTCATTTAGATGCTTTACTAAAAAATAATCTTCTTAGGGTGAAAAGAAAACCCATTCAAAATACCTTTTTTGTAAAGGTGAAGAACAAAGTTGTACAAATCTTCTTTTAGAAAAAGAGTAACCTTTTCATAAATCAATCTCACAAATTTGAAATCCTTCTTTACAAATTAGAAAAACATACGTAAATGTCTTTCTTAAATTCTCAACAACTAGCGTTTAAAATGCACAAAGCTTAATCAAGATGAAAAATACGTTTTATATATATCTTGAAAGCCTCGCATGTAACATAAATCTATTCCATTTGAATAGAAACCACAAAAAAATCAATTTGTTGCCTAAAAATACAAAGCTTATATAAAATTTTTAGCAACCATAATAATGTTGAAAAATATCATTTGATCTCTTGAAAATATAAAACACAAATCATAAAACATGTTCGTCTACCTCTTATCCATGTATTTATGCCCTTTTAACTCTTAAAAATCTATTATAAACACTTCATAGCCATTAATAACTTATAAACCGTCATTAGATATACAGAAAACTAGTTGTTACTACACTAGCAAGAAACATTGGTAGATCATTGGAGGGCACTGGCAAACTAGTTATCTAAAATAGAACCTTTCTTCTTACTAACTAGGCACCATTAAACTACTATAAAAAATATATAGAAAATACTTTTGAAAGACAACTAGTTGAACACTCAACATGAGTAGCAAACAAATCTAAAAAGGTCCTAACACTAGTTGACTAGTCCATAGCATTGCTTAACTAATGCCTTTACAAACTCATTTTCCAGATTCTACAACAACTTTTCGATCATTTACAAACTACCAACAACAATTTCACTTGATAAAACTTGGCTCAAACAAGTTACAAAAGATCCTAAAAGTATTTTTAAAGGCCAAGACTCTTGAATCAAAACCAAAAGCTAAATATATCTTAGCTTATAAAATTTATGCACATTTTCAAAACATATTTTATGCACTATTGTTCGTTGGTTGAATGATTAAAAATGGGAGTTCTTTAAACCGATTTTACTTTAAAAACCAAAATGAGATTAA
>JAOXYD010008557.1:0-15276 GCA_028565735.1 Pinacopodium congolense | reverse complement strand
CCGATCTATAATGTAAAGGATTTTTTTAAAGTGATCTAAAATGAACTTGTGGTAGGCATGTTGGGCTGGTCATAGTTTTATAGGCCTTTAAGAAAGACTACTCAAAGGCTAGTGACATTTTCAATAAAGACATTTGGGCGTTTAAGTTACTTGAAAGTTAAGGGGTGATAAATATATAAAGAAATCTTTCATTAAGCTTGATGATAGTGGTTATAAGAACTTATTTAGGGGTATCTCCATTTTATAATAAATATTTCAAGAAGTATAACTAAACTTTAATTGTCTAGCTTATATTAGAAAGCTTAGTTAAACTTTAATTAAGATTCTAGCTCCTTATATATATGAATTTTATTATGATTGAACTTATTATTTTTTAATAATTAGACCTCTTGTGTGATACTTTAACCTATAAGCTTGAAAAAAAAGTGTTAGGTGATACTGAATAAATCAAGCCCACTCTGTACACTCATTAGAAGTATATCATTTGTCTTCAAGTTTTTTTTCTTTAAAACTTAAATTAGGATTAAAACTTCTAATATTCAGGTCAATATGTTTTTCTTTATAAGCTAAGGAGTTTGAGAGACTTCTTTTAAACTTGAGACCTATGGGATTACAAGTGCTTCTTTTGGGCCATAGAACTAACTAAACTTCTCTTAAACTTAAGGTTTGTTATCCCATAGGCTTAGAAGTTTTTTTTTTTAGCTAAAAAGCTAACGATACTTCTCTTAGACCTAAGGCTTACAAGCCTATAATTTTTTTTTCTTAAGCTAGGGAGCTTAAGAGACTTCTCCTAAACTTAAGACATGCATGCCTTCAAGTTTTTTCTTAAATCAATGATTTGAAAAAACTTTTTGTAAACTTAAGGCTTGTAGACTTGCAAGTTTTTTTTGTCTTAAGTTATTTGAGGCCTATGAGTCTAAATCTTTTTCTCAAGTTATAAAGTTAGAAAGGTTCTCCTAGACTTGAAATATATGGGGGTTTACATTTTTTTCCCTTAAGTTAGGAAGTTAACGACAATTTTTTTGAACTTGAGGCTTAGATTTTTTCTTGAGTTAAGAAGTTAAAGATACCTCTCTTGGGAGTGAAACTTATAAGTCCATAATTTTTTCATGAGATAAGTAGCTATAAAGACTTCTTCTAGACCTAAGGCATATAGGTTTGTATATTTTTGTTTTAACTTTAAGCCAGGGAGAAAAAGAGACTTGTCTAGATTTAAGATCTACACACTTACATTTTTTTAATAAAAAAATATGTGGAACTAAAGGGTCCTCTTCTAAACTTGAAGCTTTTAGAGATATAAGTTTTTTCTAATAAACCTGTAATTTTTTCTTTAGACATGAAATTAATGAAACTTCTCTTAGACGTAGGGCCTATAAACCTATAGACCTACATTTTTTTTGTCTGGTTATTTATTTTAGAATTTATTCCTTTTGTATTGAAATAAGTCCTATTTTCTTAAAAACAAAGAGTGTGTGTACGTGTGCATGTGTACTAAAACTTCTATATAATATTAATACTTCTTTAGATAAGATATTCATCATTACTTTTCCCTTATGGTTCTTTCTTTATATAAGATCTTAACTCTTTGAGATCTCCTCATATGATCATGTGAATCACTCCTTGAATGGGATGTGTCCCATTACTAGAAGGAAATAATGACATTATGGAGCTTTGTTAGTCTAGAAGTGGAAAATACCTTATTAAGAATTTCTTTACCATTTAGTTCCATGAGGTGACGAAACCTCAAGGGTTTTATTTTATCTAAGACTTGGGTTTATGTCTCAAAGTGAAGGGAAACAATCGCAGTTGAACCACTTCTTCTGAGACTTAATTCAGCTTAAAGGTATTGCAGATCTTTAAAAAATTCGATATAAGTTCATTTAGTTCCTCATCTGGCAACATATTAAACTGAACATAGTTTTAGAGCATCTTTATCATTTGGAGATTTATTTCAAAATTGTTTGCCGCCACCCTCGGTCTATGTATACTCGATTCTATACTCATTAGTAAAGGTCTTAATAAGTTCACCATTATTAATTGAGCTCTCAGTTCAATTTCTCTATCCATATTTTCTTATAAATTTATTGACTAAACCTCAAGTTGTCCAAACCACCAAAATTCTTCTCCCTTAATGCTCGACGAAAGGTTCTCTTAACTTTAAGGCTAGGTGTTAATAAATCTACAAATTGACTCCTTCTGATGCACCGATATACCCAAACTTGAAAAATTAAAAGGCCAATCAAAAGATCAAGAGACGAAGAGTACTAAGAAAAAACATAAAAAAAGAAAACAAAAATGGTTAGATTAATAAATATTGGGATTTCCTAATATCCACAATCACCGATAGCTATGTTAAAAACTTGATGGGTCTTTTAAGATCTTCTAAGTTTTAATAAAATAAAATCCAAAATCTCAAGTTAAACAATACCAAGACTGCTAATAGACAAATGCACCTATTATATCGTATTATAGCTTATAAGAGTTCAGATGTCATGCTACAAGGATTGTTAATAGACTACTATTACTCATTGTTTCTCTATTATCTAACCTATACCAATTGATGATTGAATTGATAATGAACTAAACTAACAACTAAACAATTAACTAAATAATTCCAATGTGAGTTACTAGATTAAGAATGCAGATGATGGAGCTAAGACCTAAACGACTAATCTCCCTAAGATATTTATGTGTTCATTATTTTACTTTAATTAAATGTTTTATTCAAATTTGCTTAGACCATAGGATCCCTAAATTGAAGTATACTTTCTCTCGAGTTATATAACTCATATCCTCTTGGTTGATTAATTAGAAAATTTTCTCATTAAAACTTTAATGGGAAGCATCATTTTAATCTAAAGATCCTATTGTTTTGACCAATTATATACCTAATCTAGAAATCTTATATAAGCCTATCTTTAGTACCCAATGTAAGATCCTTTACTTGTGGATTGATCTATTCACATAAATATTTTATCGATCTAGATCTATGAAATCAAATTATGGAAATTGAAATTTGCATTTGCATGAATATCAAAATCCAATACAATGTACCTATAAATAAATAAAAGATAAAATATGCCAATCCAAATAATGAATCAAAGAAAGAATAATTAAAACTACATCTTAGGGTTCATATCTTCTATGAGAGTTTAGTTCATAAACATATTAAAAGAAACAACAATAATCATAGAGGAATAAGAGATTGGAAAGCTCATTTTATAGTGCTTTGATCCTTAAAGCTTCTATGAATATCGTTGGAACTTCCTTATGATCTCTCAATCTTGGGTGTTTTTATTATTTCCTTATCTTTAAAACTTTGTAAAAATGGCTTGGAATTAACCTCAATTGTGCTTAAATAGGAGAAGGATTCTGACTATCCAATGACCTGAGTTGTTGGCCTTATATGGCACCTAAGAGGGGGATGAATTAGGTTCTTAAAAATTTCTTCTATATTATTAAACCTAAGTCTTTTTACTAATTTTAATTAAACGCAGAAGCTAAATAATAATTTACTTATACAAATTAAATAACAACAATAAATTAAACAATTAAATTAAATGCATAAAATTAAAAGATAAAAGGAAGAAGAGACACAACCAATTTATTCTGATTCAGAGCAGTCCACTTGCCCTATATTCAATCCCTAACACCACTATTGAGATTTTGTTCTTATTGCAATCAATAAAAATACAGAGTACACATTATAATCCTTTTTGCAAGCTCAAGAATAACCTCTCACTTCCTTTTCTAAGGTAAAGAAATAACCTCATAACCCTCCCTTTTAAGGTTAAGGAATAACCTATCACTCTCCTTTTCCAAGGTTCAAGAAATACCCTACAACACTCTTCTTTTTATAGCTTAAGAACAACCCTCACAAAATACCCAACCACAACTTCACCAAAAGCTCATATACACTCAAGAACACTCAATAATAATGTATAAACACTTTTTACCCTTCTTGGATACATAAAAAAATACATATATTTATACTCTTCTTAAGTTTCATAGCTGTTGCTCCAACATTCATATTCATTAAACAATATATCTGTTGTATAATCTACCAGTGCAGAGTTGTCGTTATGTATTCTTCATGTTAGGTCAACCAATGACTTCATTCGGTAGGCCGATAGTCACTCGATTGATTGATGGCTTCATTCGGTTGACTTACACCTCATTCAGTCAACCAATGCCTGTGCTGACAACTTGCAGCACCAATTGGTGTTTTCATCATATCTTCTTCATTCTTCATTCTTCATCCAATTGACATGAACTTTGGTGGGTAACTTCTTGACACATTGTTTGAAAATCATGTTAAATTTCATAGCATTTGAAGCTCTATAAGTATACTTAATTCCTTTCCCAATTCAGTTATACATATTTTAGAGCTCAACTGAGCTTTTTCAACAATCCAGCTTCCAAACTTTGTCCAAACTTTAATCAATCCATCAAAAACCAATTCCATTCAGTTTTTAACCCAATTCAACATATTTTAACACAAACAAAACAATACTAATCAAATCTTAACACATTTTGCACAAACTTAACACAATTAATTCATCTAGTTTACTAAATATCCTTAACATAATAATCTAAACAATTTCATTCACTTTATCTGCATACTTAATCAATTTATACAACTTCAATTTATATAACCTTTATCTAAAACATTATTCCATGACTCATATAAGTCATACAAATTTCATTGAATTATCAACTTAATTACTTATTCATCACATACACTTCAAATACTAAGCAAACACAGGAAACACTACAAACATATTAGTAGAAACACTTTGTCATCATCATAATAAAGGTGGAACCAACCCTTAGTTCAATAGGTACTAGGAGAACCTAGAGTTATTACTTTAACTAATTTTTTATTTTTATTTTTATTTTTTAAAATTTTCTATTTTTCTCAATATCTAACTTTCATACTTGATTACTTTTTATTGTTTGCATATGCATGACTAAAAACTCCAATTTTGACCTTGTGGAAGTTGATTCTAAGAATGTGAGACTAGCTTGAAAAAAACTGTAAAGAGAGGCTTAAACAAGAGGAAGAAATAGAAGCATATCCATAAGAGTTGGTTGAGATGACATAAGAGAATAAACCTTAATCAATGTCTGACTATGCCAAGCCATTAATACATAGGACATAGTCAAGTATAGTGCAGCCTTTAATAAATATGAATAATTTTGGGATCAAGCTAAACATCGTCTTAATGGTCCAATAGTTCATACAATTTGATGGAATGCCTGATGAGCATCCTTACACACACCTAGCCAATTTCTTAAAGATATGTGATACATTTAAGATCAATGGCGCTTTAGATGATTTAGTCAAATCGAGATCATTTTTGTTTTCATTGAGGAAACAAGAAAAACAATGGTTAAAGTCCTTGCTTTTAGGTCCAATTACCTTATGGGATAACTTGATAAGAGATTTTTGATGAAATACTTTTTTCCTGCTAATAACTTAAAGTTAAGAAATGATATTTTTGTATTTGTACAAATTGATGAAGAAATCATATATGAGATGTAAGAGCAGTACAATGATCTTTTAAGGAGATTCCCATACCATGGCCTACCCATATGGGTTTAAGTTCAGATATTTTATAATAGGGTTAACCATCCAACAAATTAAATGATAAATGCGATAGTTAGTGGCACATTGAATAATAAGACTCCCAAGGTTACACAGGAGTTAATTAAGGAAATGGTCATGATTAACTATCAATGGCATTTAAATATTAATTAAGGAAATGGTTATGAACAACTATCAATGGTAGTTAAATACAAATAGACCTGTGAAAGTTGTGAGAATTTATCAAGTTGATGGAATTTTCATAGATGTAGCTCAACTAGAATTAGCAAATAAGAAGATTGACAATTTGAGTGCAATAAGCAAAGTTAGTGATGTTTTGCGATTGGTGTAAGGAAAATCATGGTAGTCACGACTTTTAGATGGGTAACACTTTTACTAAATCAGAGGAAGTTTATTACATAAGACACAATCCAAGTAACAATAACCCATATAGCAATACTTTGTTAGTCTTAAAGGTGTTTAAGAGAGGGGTGGTGGTTGAATTATGTGTTCTAAAAGTTTGAACCTAATCTGAAATTTTAAACAACTCAAAACAAATGCAAAATCAAAGGAAGTTCCTAAGACAAAATCAACCATATTTAATGTGCAATAAAGGTAACACAGTAAAAGTATAAAACAACCACTTAATTATTAGTAATATGGATATAGATGATCTGTCTAAATGACACAAATGTCCACAAAATTCAATCACCTAATCAAATATATAATAAGAATAAATCAAAGATAAAAGTACCAATCTTTCAATTTACAATGATACAAATGTCAAGCAATTCAAATGTCAATAAATCAATTATACATTTAATAACATAATGAGGAGTTTTAAGGAAGAGAGCAGGCACAAATAATTATTGTAGTTTTGGAACACTAACATTACCTACTCTACTCTTAACACTAATGACATCGGATTTTGCACTATCACCAATGTAACAAGTATATATCTTCTTGAATGAGTGAAGAGTAACCCTTACAAATCAAATCTTCTTTATTGAAGGTGAAGAGCAACCTTATACCGATCTTTAGGCAAAGATCAGCCTATACTCTTCTTTATACTAGGAAGGTAAAGAGCAACCTCACAATCTTTTTAAAAGGCAAAAATCAGTCTATACAAGTTAACCTCACAAAAGAAAACAAAAACACATGTATAAATATTTTTCACTTAAAGCATAATAAACTAAGGGTTCTTTAGTGTGTAAAAATCAAATTAATGCATAATGACTCTCTGTAAATCTTAATAAAACTGAATATGATGATCTAATAGCTTAAAAAATTATTTTTATAACACTAAATATGAAGATATGTGAAAAATAGATAATTTAGAAATCTAGAAAACTTAGTTTTTTTAACTTTTTATGAAAAACTAATCAACTAGGAGTACAACCAATCCAAGAAAAATGTTTAGGCACTTATCAAGGAGTTAAAAAACATAGAAAAATCAAATAATTACACAAAAAAATCAACTAAAAAGTTAAGAAAATAGATTGAATGGCTAACAGTCTCAATAGTTGACAAATTTGAGTACGTTGTCTTTTAAAAATAAAAAATTCAATATAGAAATCTAATTAAATGACAAAATTGATTCAAAAAACTTCTAAGACCTTAAAGCATAATGTAAAAATAAATTTAAGGCCCAAAAATAGGTATGGAATGTATAAACTAAAAAGGTAAACACAAGTTATACAATAAATTTGAAGTACCTAAGTTTATACACAATTACAATGTATAAATCTTGCACAAAACCAATAATTGAAAGCTCAACACATGACTCAAACCCTTTGTTATGATAATAGGGAGTTAGAACCATGATTCAAAAACATAAAACCATAAGTGGGTGCAGTAAAAACCGTATTAGGAGAGATAAGCACACTGAAGTTTGACAACTTTGATGAATCAATCTTCGTGAACTCAAAATACCCTCTATAACTTTTCTTTAATTTTTTGGATGGCTACTAAGGTTTAGAAATGAGGTTTTAGATGCGTAAGAACCTTTAGAAAAATTGGCTAGTCATTGGAATTGAGATAGTTTTGGAATTAAAATGAAAAAAGGAAAGTTTTTTCTGCCTAATATAATGTTACATCCATTAAACCAATTAAAAACAATCTTAAACAATCCAAGTTTATTTATTTTGATTCAAAAACATCAAACATAAGTTTTAAAACTTTTTAGCCAACATTAGTATTAATTAAATATTGAATCTAAGGAGGTTTCAATCAAGTGTTTTGATGATAACAAAACATTATTATTACAAATGATTAAGTTTTTATGTGTAAATAGGATAGGAAAATGCAAGATGTTTAAGTTTGCATATGTTAGAGCTTAAGATTAGTGCTTCAAGTTACGAATATGAAGAGAAAGCATTGGATGATCAAGAGTAAAGATCAAGAAAGAAGATTAAGTTTGGTTTGGTTTAAGTGTGTCTTACAATATAAGTTTCCTACTTTGATCTTTATTCATACTTGAAAGGGCTCTCACATTTGCATGATACATTTTCATGAAAATTTGCATATAGGATTTGAATTGTGATTTTAGTGATTAATCAAAATTTTTTTATGGTAATGACATATTAGAAATTATCTTAGAATATTTCATTAGCATAAAATAATATAATCAAAAGGTAATATGATGATTTATGTTAAAGTATACCTCTTAATGTTGTCTAAGTTCTTTTAAAATGTTGTTTATATGTTTGAATATAATTATGATCTGAGTTTTGGTTTATGGATGGTTTAAGCATTTTTTGAAAAGTTTAAAGTTGTTTAAGAACAAAAAGTTTTCATAAACAAAGCATTTCATGTTTTTTTTATCTTAATTTACATTTCTTGGTATCACATTTTACCTAGAGAATGATGTATAACTTGTTTAAATTGAATTAAACTTGAAAGGATAGGTGTTTGTAGTTTTTTGGACAGATTTTATACAAGTTTTGTAAGGTTCAGTCGACCTATGTACAGTGGTTCGGTTGATTGATGTGCAGTGCTTAGCAGTAATTACTAGTTTCTAGAAAATGTAGCTTTTGGTTCTTCATTGTTTTTCACCATTATAATGTCTATTTTTCACATACAAAGACTCCATAAGCCTCATAACACTATAAATATCATTCCAAACATTTCTCTTAAATTTTTATTCTCTCAAAACAAGATTAAAAACTTAAAATCTCTTAAACACTCAAGGTTGTCTAGATTATGTTCTTCATTGGTTCATCTTTCTTTCTTTTGTTTTATTTTGTTTTAAAGCCATTTTAAAAATTTTTTGTTTTCATTTTTTTACTTAGGAGTTTCCTTGAGCTTCACATATCATAAATTTGAATTCTTGAGTGTTTATTTCGTTTGTTTCAAGTTCATAAAGTCATATACACCAAAACTGTCTCTATTTTTATTCATCTATTTTGTTCTTTGATTTTCAGTGCTCAAATATATTTCTATTGCTTCAAAATCATCAAACATATTTTGTTTAAGATTTAAGAGTGTAGTGGAGCTTTAACTTTAATTTTAAGCACTCAAAATATTAACTGAAGGTCTAAGAACACAGTTTACTCAAAGCTATCTTTGTTTTTCATTATCCTCTTTTTTCTTCGATTCTTAACACCTAAATCCATTTTCATTGATATAAATTTGTTATTTTTGGTTTTCATAAAGTCTCAAGAGTGTTCTAGAGTTTTTATTTCAAAATGTAAGCCCTTATATTGTTAGTTTAAGCTCAATTTTACATATTGCTCCAAAGCTGTCTAGGTTTGACATTTTTTGTCTTGTTCTTGATTTAATCCATTAGCTTAATGCTCTAACTTCATTTTTATTTTTAAAATTTGTTGTTAACTGATAGATTAATGTTCCATTAGGCATTTTGTGTTGATTTTACATTTTTTTACTGGTTGATAGACTTTGTTTTATTAAGCTAGAAACTAAGTGTTGTATATTTTGACAACTTGTGTTCATATTATTTAAATCTAAATATCTGATGGCCTAATTTCATTTTTGTTTAATCACTTTGTTTGTTTATGATCTTTGGAGGTGTTAAGAGACTTTTTATATGGTTTCCTCACCTCTTGAATTTGCATAATTAATTTTATTGCTTTAACTTTATATAAACACCATTTAAGGTGTGTTTTTGTTACATAATTAGGGGACTTGATTGTGTTATTTGTTAATTGTGATTATGGATACTCTTTAAAATTAAAATAAAGTTTAAAGGTTTTTATTGACATATATTAAACAAGATTTAAATTGTTTTAATCATTAAATGTGAATTGGATTGATTTATGCTATGTATAAGTATTAGGGAAAGCATAAGTCATAAGCATTGCATTGGTTGCATTAGGTTCTCTTATTAGATTGATTTTGATTAGGTTTTTGACAAGCTATATAAACTTGAATTGAGTCTTGGTTAGCCTAAGTTTTAGTGATAATTGTTTTGAATAAATTGTTATAAATTTAGTTTGTTGAAAGGATTACTCTTCACTCGTGTAAGTAAGATTGTATTGGGTTCCTCTTGACTCCTATAATTCAAAATTGTTGTATAGGTTTCTCTTAAACCTTATAAACAAGATTATTAGGTTACTCTTCAACCTTAAGTTAAAATTATAAAGGTTTACTCTTCACCTCTAACTAAGATCGTAAAGGATTACCCTTTACCCTTAAGTAAGATTGTAAAGGATTACTCTTCACCTATTTAAAATAAGATTAGTTTTTAGTGAATTTCTAATAAGTACTTGGAGAGAGGGTGCAACCTATCTTTAGGATAGGCAAACCTATATAAATCATGTGTTCTTCTCTTCCCTTATCCTTTTTCTTTTATGTAATTGTTTTTATTTTAATATTAATTGAATTTGATCAATTTGACATAATCATATCATTTCATTTAGGTTAAATTTGATTAGAGATTGCAATTAATTAAAATTAGCCTATGTTGTTCATATTTTTTAATTTAGTAAGAAATTTTTAAACACAAAATTCACCCTTAACCCCTTTTAGGTGCCATAGTGCTTACATTAACATTAGACTTAATTTAAAACATTTTCAAAAAATAATTTAAAAGTTATTTTTTTAAATATTAATTCAAGTGTTAGTGAAAAACTTTGTGAAAACATTTAACAAAATGAAATACGTGAGTGAAAAGAGAACATGGTAGAGGATTTGGAAGCCATATAAAAGGAGGTTTTAAAGTATCTAACAATGTAGGAAGAGGACAAAGCAATTCGTCTGTAAGAGGGCATAGAAAAGGTTGCCAAGATCTAATGGAGGCCAAAGATACATAAAATCTCAAGTTGAATATTTTAATTGTTACAAAATAGAACACTCTTTTTGGGGATGAACAAATGCTTATATTGAGAAGGAGAAGAAAGAAAACCCCACTCAATTGTTAACTTACAAAGGAGAGGAAGGCACGGAAAATAACACTTGGTGCTAGTAACTATATGTATGGTTGCAAAGATATGTTTGTAGAGCTTGGTAAGTCCCATCTATAGCAATATTACATTTCGAGATGCATCTAATATACTTATCAAAGGAAAAGGTAACATCTTAATCCATTTGAAAGATGGAAGGAATGAGTTTATTCAAATGTATATTTTGTTCCAAACATGCATAATAATATATTATTTTTTGGATAACTCTTAAAGAAAGGCTATAACATTCACCTTAAAGATCATAGAGCATGTTTGGATAGGATTTCTGTTTTGGTTTTTGGTTTTTATTTTTCTAAACACAGAGACAAAAAAAGGGCATACAAACCAAAAAAATAACACATTAATACAATATAGAAATTGAAAAAATACACAAAACCAATAAAAACACACAAAAATGAAAATAGAAAATAGAAACGGAAAGTTGAACCAAACATGCCCTTAATTTTTCAATAAGAGATCAGAAAAATAATTTGATAACATAGGTTCCAATGACAAGAAGTAGAATGTTCTTAATTAACATCTAAAATGATATAGAAAAATATCTTTAAGCTTGCATCAAAATATCTTCTTAGCTTTAGCTTCTAGGATTTGAGTATCTAAAATTATTAAATGAAAAAGGAATGTTGAAAGGATTTTCTTCCATCAATCATCCAAATCAATTATATGAGGTATGTTTACTAAGAAAGTATTAAAGAAAAAGTTTTCCTAAAGAAGCCACTATAAGAACCAAGAAGTTATTACAACTTGTACACATTAATATATGTGGTCTAATTTCAACTTAGTCATTTAGAAAGCATAGAAACTTCCTTTTCTTCATTGATAATCTTTCAAAAAATATTGGGGCATATGTTTTAAAGGAGAAATCAAAGGTAGTTGGCACCTTTGGCACCTTTAAAAGGTTCAAGATTGTTGTTGAGAAAGAAAATGGATGTAAGATCAAGGCTTTAAGATCTAATAGAGAAGGAGAATTCATATCAAGAGAGTTCAATAAATTTTGTGAAGAGCATGGAATTCATCTTCTTTTAGCAATTCTAAGATCTCACAAACAAAATGGAATAGTGGAGAGGAAGAATAGATCCATTTTTAAAATGGCTCTAAGTATGATGAAAAACAAAAAATGTTTAAGGATTTTTGGGTCGAAGCCATGGAATGTTCAACTACTTGTCTCACCACTCATTAATAAGTAGCGTATAAAGAAAAACATGACAAGAGGCATGGAGGAGACGTAAAGTTTGCATTGTATACTTGAAGTTATCTGGGAGCAAGGCCTATGTCTATATACTAATGAAACAAAATCAAAACATGATAATAAGAGTGATAAGTTCGTGTTAGTTTATTATGATCAAAGCTAAAAGGCCTATAAACTTTACAATCTAAGCAATGGTAAAGTGGTTATTAGTGGAGAAGTAAAACTTGATGAAGAAGTTACATGGCAATGCAATATCTAAGCAGATAATTATGACTTCCTTCTTCTTATGGTTGAAGGCAAGGAAGGAGAGCAAGCAAGTAGTTCATCCTATTTGGCAATTAAGAGGGGGTGACTTAAGGGCTTTAAAATTTTTCTAAGTTAATAATTATATCACCAAATTTTATAAACAATTATATAGAGGTTAATTAAACAATAGTATAAACAATTTAAACAATAATATAAACAACTTATAAATTAAATGATTTAATTTAAAAACAATAGTATAAAAAATTTAAACAGTAATAGAGATAACTTATAAATTAAATGCTTTAATGTAAAAGTATAAGGAAGAGAAGAATGCAAAACAATTTATAGAGGATCAAAGATATTCACTTTCTCTTATATCCTCAACCTTACATCTTTTTGAGAATTTTTACTATAACAAATCATAAATATAAAGTTAGTAATAACAATCTTTTTCAATGTTTAAGGAAAACTTTAACAGTTTCTTTCCTCACCTCCTTTAAATCTTTCAAAAATACACTTATAAAAGTGTTTAACTTAAGCTCACAGTAGTGCATAAGGAGGCTTGTAAACTTTTAACATGAATGCACACTTAAACACATAAGACCCTTATAAAACCAGACAAAACTTCACCAAAACTTTTTTTTAAAAATCAAGTTAGAATGCTCACAATGCTTGCATAATTGATTTCTTTACACTTGTACGATAAAAAACCCTCACAAAACACTTATTTATAGTATTTTCACATTTAATCCCATTTATTTCATATTACTATTGTACGTAAATCATACTTCAATAGTTTGATTAGTAGTTGCACTTCAACTAGACACTACTTAGTCTAAGTTCAGACTGGTTTTCCAATGCTTAAAGCACATCAAATACTTTACAAATAATTTCAAACCAACCTTAACTACTTGAAAATCATGTCTTAACACACACACACACACATTGAAAACATCTTTAAAAAATATTTTAACTCATCAAGAGGATTAATTCAAAAATGACCCACACAATTTTATGTTGATTATGCATCTTACGTGCATATACTGAATAATGAATGCAATCATTTATAGGTGAGCCCTTTAAGAACACTAAAATCAACTAGGCTGAACTTCCATTAAAGATTACAAACATAAACCTATGAATACATCTTGATCTTCCAAAATTTAGTGTTCTTTAATATCTATTTCATGATCCCCAAATTAGCTGTAATACTCTATAAACACATTTTTTTTTAACATTCCATTCATATACCTATATTTCAAACACTTAAAAACAACAAAATAGTATTACAAAGATTATCTTGTCATCATCAAAATAAGATGAAATCTCCTTCAGTTCAATATAAGTGAAGAAGCACATGAACCTACTATGCCTCCCATATTACCAAATGCATCATCTTGTATCGACTCTCCACCATCATTCTTAGAGGAAAGAAGGATGTGAAAGGCAAGAGATTTACATGACATAATTGAAGTAAAAGACCGTCAAAATAATTTGACTTTATTTTGTCTTTTTATTGACTGTGAACAAGTAAGTTTTGAAGAAGCGACCTAAAACGAAAAATGGAGAAATGCTATTGATAATGAGATTAATATAGTCATAAAACATAACATATGGGAGCTTCTTATCATAAAACTTTAAAGTTTTTCTTCTTTAAAGAAACTAATCCAATACAAAGGGAACCTGTAACAATGAGTCTACCACATGTCATTTTATCGTTCCTTTCTTTTCCATTTTTTGCTTTAATACATTTTGGATCGCAAGTTATTGTTCATTTTGATTGTACTTCCTAGCAATGTCATTGCCCATTGATCCAAGCACAAAACAATGCGAGTTAAAAACAAGAACTTATAAGCAATTAGCTCAAATGAATCTCCATCTTAGTTGTTTATTATCTCATCATTTCCTATCAACCTTCCCTGTTTCTCCCATGGAATTCAACACACTTTTTAATTACAACCTAATCCTTCAATTTTTCCTTTTGATTTCTAGATATAAACTATTACAAATTTTATTTTGTAATTATTGAAAACTCCTAAGACAACCAAAATTCTTGAACCAAAAATATTAAATCTAGAGAAATTAAGCATGTACATGAACACAATTTACAAGTTAAGTATGATAATTAGAAATTAGACAAAAAGAATTACCTAAGATTAAAGAAAACATATGAATAATTTTAACACAATTAATGGATTACTAATTTTATAAAATTCACCATACATATTTAAAATGTAGAATTGCAATTTTAAAATCAATAACATAAAACAAATTTACTAAAAAAAATACTTTGAAAACTAAATTAGATTGAAATGAATATAAGACCATTAATTAAAATATAATAATGATTTTTTCAACTTTATAAAAATTAAAATTTCACAAAAGAATATATAACAAAATTAAGTGATTATAATGTACATCCAAAGAAATGAGTGTACAACTAAAAAAACACAATGTCATAACTTTTTCTATCTCTTTTACTATTTTAATTACTGTGTTACATAGCTATGTTTCATATTGTTTGCTTTATTGTGTGCATTAAACCCTATTAATATTTTTGTTTGTTATATTAGAAACTCACATTCACATAGAGGAAATAGTGAGTATAAGATATAGAGTTGAACATCATAACCTGAAAGGCTATTGTCTGAAGAAACCAAGGATATTTTTCATATGGTCGATTCATTACTCTTAATTTAACAATGTGAAGTACCTTAAGTTCATGCATAAAGAAAATATTTATCAATCACTTTAAAAGTTAAAAGTATCTAATTCACCTCATCTTGACTACTCATTGGAACAACTATTTTAATAATGTGATAATTTTTTAACAT
>JAOXYD010008546.1:0-15277 GCA_028565735.1 Pinacopodium congolense | reverse complement strand
ATCTTTAACCCAAAGTAAGGTTGAAGTTATGAGTGGTGCTTATGGCCATTTGAGAAGGTGATCTAGCGTAGTAACTTGGGTTGCTCTGTTCACCATCGTGTCAAAATTTTATATGACATCTCAAACAATCATTATTCAAAACCCAAATTGTGTTTTATTTTTAATTGTTTTCGGTCATTTTTTGCATCCTTCACTAATTTATGTGATAACTTATGTGGAATGGCTTGAATGTTAGATATTATGCATATTGAGTTACTTTTTCATTAATTATGTGCTTTGCTTATGATTGCCTTGTTTTTAATTATGATAGAGTTGAAATTGGAGAATTGAATTAAAGGCATTAATTAATTTCTATTGTACTCAATTAACTATTGACTCTTGATTGGAATTGTTTGAGTGAAGTGTTTAAGTTATTTCTTGAGGACAAGCAATAGTTTAAGTTTAGGAGTATTTCATAGGACTGAATTATCTTTAGTTTTTATATGCATTTCAATGTGAATTCATCCCTATTTTCAAGCTTAAATGCCTAAATTGTGTTTGATTTGAGCTTACATGTAGGTGTAGTCCTTAAGACACAAGTTATGGCTAAAAGGAACAAATTTGAAGAAAATTAAAGCAAAAAAAGGAAAATGCAATTGCTGGGGACTTGGAGTTCAGTCGACCAAATAAGCTATAAACGGTTGACCGAATAAGCTACAGACAGTCGTCCGAATGATTTAGGTCGATCAATCGATGCCTTGTGTTTCAGTCAATCAATGCCTTTAATCGGTCCACTGATGTCACGTTACAAAAAAATAAGGATAGAAACGTCTTTCACTAGTAAGACTTGTCTCAAACCTAAAAAAGGCATATAAAAGATTCGAAAGGCAGGAAAAGTAGGAGAGGAGTAGGGAGCACATTAAACTTTATGCCTCCACCCTTTTCGTTTCTCGTTTCTTTGTTTCTTAGCTTCTTTATAGTGTTTTACGATAGTTTCGTTTGTTATTTCAATTTCCCCTTTAGATTTTGTGTTTTAGGTTATGTTTTCTTCTTGTTTCTTATGTTCTGCTATCATTTCCCTTTTTGTTTTTATTTTCCTTTATTTAGTTAAGTTTTGCTTAAATATTGTGTTGAACCTTTGATTTTGATTAATATAATTATGTTTCCTTTAATGTATAGCCTTGTTATCTTTATTAACTTATTGTGTTCTACATTTATACTCTGTTTCGAGTATTTGTAGTTTGGGTTTCGTGTTTATTTTCGTATCTTAGCTTAATTTTCTTATGGGTTGGAAAATATTAAAGAGAAGATGGCTTTATAATTTTGAGAACTAACTTGAAATCAATTAGGTATTATATTTTAAGTCAAGGTTGAGTTGGAATTTGGGTTTAATGACATAAATTAGGGATTAATGCATAAGATTAGTCATCCTAAGTATAATTTCTAGTTCAGTTGCTAGGTATAGGCTTGTGATACGTAATCGTCCATGGAAAATATCATAAGTGGCGATAGGGTAGTTGGATTTGTTACTAATCTTAATCAACTTAGCATAGGATTCTAATTCTATAAGTTACACAATCCGAGCTTGCGAGATTATGGCTTAGGCTAGCCGTTCTCTAGCATCCAATGTTGTCGCATCACTAAATCTAGAGAGCTTGTTCTAGGTTGTTACATGATTAGGGGCAAAGTTTTTATCGTATAGGATTAATCTAAAATTGGAGGAATATATGATTTAAGAGCATGTTTGGATCCATAGGCTAGCATCTTAGACTAATCACAATCTATATATTTCCATCATTAATTATATGTCGTGAATCTCATAAATATCTTCTGCCCATCCTTTTGTATTTGGTATTTGTTATTTGTTTCCTGTCTTCTGCTTTGTTTTTTTTATCTGTCTTTCCATTTTATTTTAACGTCTTCGCATTTAAAGATCTTCTTTTCTTTTCTTTTCTTTTTCTTTCAGCGCAACCTTAGGAATAGCTCATAAGTACAACTAACTCTCTGTGAGATCGACCCTAACTTACCTTGCTATATAGTTAGTTAAGTTAGTTTGGTAAATTTTATTATTTAATAAGTTCGTGACTGCTCCACCAGTGATAAAGTGAAAATAAGCCAAAAAAATAAAATAAAACATGTGCTTAAATGCCTCAAATTTTGCAACATTAATTAGGGTTTAAAACAAAATACTTTTTAAATTTTAAGTGAAATTTATAATATATGGATGAAGAGATAGGAGATTATGATTTTTTCTAGGATTTAAAACAAAATGAAACACTTAAAGGATTCCTAAATTATGTCGTAAGGCTAAAACACAAAAAGAAAGTGTAAAATGAAAATGAAGTTGAGTTTTTTTAAAATATTGATTTTTAAAACTTAGAATTATATGTAATATCTCCAAAAAAAAAGGATTTAAATAAATTTACATTTCTTGAATGCAATGATTTAAAGATACATATATATATATATATGTATAAGTATATATATAGATTGAAAATGGCTATTAGATGAAATATGAACTTTGAGCTTTAAAAAGAGAATAAATCCTTATTAAAAAAAACTTGAATAACTTAAAAGGGTTACCTAAACTTAGTGTGATTAAAATAGATTTAAAATTAAGATTATTGAAAGAGATGGGCAACTATACCTTGAGAAAAGGAATAAAAAACCCACAAATTTTATTAACATTAAAACTCAAAACATTTTAGTAAATTAACTTAATATGCATAAAAGTCCAAACTTATGAATTTAGTGAAAACATGAATCTAGTCTTGATGAACTTATAAATTCAAATAACTTTATCCTTAATTCAATCATTTTTCAAATTAACTTTGGACTTTAAAAGAAGAATTGACAATTTAAAAATATTAATTTATTAAAGTTTTTTTCCCTCTTTCTGCTTATAATCTTTATTAGTTCAAACATCACAACACATAAAAAATAAAAATAACATGTGTTTTTAGCTTATTTTAATTTTGAATTTTAAGTGTCAATAAAGGAGATGTCGCCTACTCACCAAATAATAAATGTTTACGTAACTTACCTAACTAAACATTTAGTAGGGCAAGTCAGTCTCAATCCCACAAGAAGGTAGGGGGAGTTTATAGTTATTTCTAATGTTGCCTTATAGGGAAGGAAAAAAGAAATGAAAACCTCTAAATGAAAAGATATTTAAATTAAACAGAAAGACAAATAACAAACATAAAGTGAAAGATAAGAAACAAATAAAAAATACGAGAAGATGCGCAGAAGATATTTCCGGGATTTGATATTTATAATTGATCATTAAAATATATAGATTGCAATTAGTCTAAAATGCTAGCCTATAGATCCAAACAAGCTCTTAAATCCTAAGTTCCTCCATTTTCAGATAAATCTAAAAAGTTCTAAAAATATCCCTAACTACGTGAAAAATAAGAATAAGCTCTTTAGATTTAATGACGCAATAATTTTAAGTACTGGGAAATGACTAACCTAAGCCATAATATTGTAAGTTCGGATTGTATAACTTAGAGAATTGGAATCTTAGACTAGGTTGATTAAGTTTACCGATAAATTCAACTAGCATATTGCCACTTTTAGTATTTGCTATAAATGATTACGTATCACAAGCCTATACCTAGCAATTGAATTAGAAATTATACCTAGAATGGCCAATCCTATCTTCTTCTCTCTTTTTTTTTTTTTTGGAGAAATTAAACAGTTATAACTCTACTAAGATTTGAACCCTAGTAGAGGAGGAAGTTAGACACATCCTCTCCCAGTGAGCTAGAAGCCCATTGGTCCAATCCTATCCATTAATCCCTAATTCATATCATTCAATCAGAATTCCAATTCAACTTCAATCTAAAACACAATACCTATTTGATTTCAAGTCAATTCTTACAATTATTCATCAGTTATCCCTTTAATATTTTCCAAACCATAAGAAACCTAATCTAACATAATGAAATTAACCAAAAAGAAAATAAACGAATAATAAACAAACTAAAATAACAAATAAAAGGGCTAAAATGGAAAGGAAAATTACTGGAAACATAAACAAAATGATCTATTACCAAAATTTCAAGTTTTATATAACGAAAAGGCATAAGAACACAAAAAACATAAATACAATAAGAAAAACACGAATAAAGATAAAAGGAAAGCATAAACAAACTAATAAACAAGGCGTTTGAGCACAAGATAATGCCTAGAACAAGAAATCTAAAGGAATAACATGAAAACAAGAAGAGAAAACATGAAAACTAAGGAAAAACTAAAGAGAAAATTGAAAAATTCTCTATTAAAAAGTAAAAGACACTTTTGTCCCTTTTTTTTTTTTTTTTGCTGGTAGCATGACATCGATCGATCTATTAAAGGCATCAACTGACCGAAACACAAGAATCAGTTAACCAACTTGAGCCTTTCGATCAGCCAAAAAACAAAGCATCAGTCAATTGATCTTTTGATCTTCTAACAGCTACATCTACATGAGCCTTTCCTCCATTTTTTCTCCTAGTTTGGCCCTTTTTACCTTATGTCTTAACGACCAAAACTACATGTAAGCTTAAAAAAAACACAATTTAGGTAATTAAGCATGAAAATATGCCTCAATTCCCATTGAAATGCATATAAAAACTTAGATAATTCAACATAATCAAATACCCCTACACTTGAAATATTGCTTGTCCTCAAGCAATGAATTAAATGCTTCACTCAAACAATCCTAATCAAGAGTCAAGAGTTAATTGAGTACAATAGAAATAAATCAATGCCTTTACTCCAATTCACAAATTTCAACTCTATCATGACCATAAACAAGTTAATCACAAGCAAAGCATGCAGTTAGTGAAAAAATAACCTAATCTGCATAATATCCAACATTATCCAACATTCAAGCTATTTCGCATAAGTTATCACACAAACTAATCAAGGATGCTTAAAATGATCAAATACAATTAAGAAAATGATATAATTTGATATTTGAGCAATGCTTGTTTAAGAGGTCATTTAACTTTTTGATGCAAAAGTGAACAATTGTCATGAACACCCCTAATTACTAGGTTAGATCACCATCGCAAATGACTAATAGCACTACTCTTCACTTTAACATTACATTAGGTTAAAGCCAGTGGAGTAAGAATTGCCTAATACATACATTAAAAAAAAAGATGCTTTCAACAACACAAAAACAAGAACACTTTTCTTTTTTTTTCTTATTCTTCTTATTTTCTTCTTTTTCTTTTTCTTATTCTTTTTCCTTCTTTTTCTCGTTTTTCTTTTTCTTTTTTCTTTCTCTTTTTCTTTTTTGACACTTTATTCTAAACATCTCATTTCACATTCATATGAAAAACCATACCAAATGGACTTAAACATTAAATATTATATAAATGGGTCACTAAACAAATGAAAAGCACTTAAAAGAAAAGGAAAAAAAAGTTACCATCATTCCAAGAGTTGAGCAAAGTTCCTCAAATTAAAAGCATTAATGTCCTTCAAGTATCATAATTAACTATCAACAAAAAATCATAATCATTTCAAACTAAACATTCAAATCATGAGCATCAAAATCACAATAACTCAAGTGTGAAAAAATTTTAAAACTTGCCTCACCCCCACACTTTAATTGGACATTGTCCTCAATATCCTAAAATCAAATGCAAATAATTAAAGGGATGGAATAAGAGTACTCCCATGATGAGGTGAAACTGCGAAGTCCTTAAGAGAGATAGATCGCAGCTTCCACTTTTGGCTCCTACAAAACAAAACAAAAAATCACTAAAAAAAACAACTAAAGACTTATTTAACTGAAAGAAAAGACACAAAAACTTAAAGGAAAGGTTGTGTTACCTCCTAAAAAATGCTTAGTTAAGACTATAAGCTTGACCCCTGCTATGTATATAATCCATTTTCAAATGGATGTTTAATCCCTACAATAAACATGCTCAAACTCATGGATGAGCCTAAAGTGACTTCCATCTAAATAGGCTTAAAATCAGCATGATGTCTAAAACTTCGAGGAGGTGGAACCAAACTACTTATTCATTATACTCCAATGTACACTGTCCTCTATGGTCATCGACCTTTTCCCAAGATGATCTCCCCAATGACATAGGTAGTGGTCTTAGAGATTCTTTATCCTGCTCATCACTTTTGAACTTCGGTTTGCTCGCACACAGCTCGTTCATCAAGTAAGTAGCTTGCAACTCTTCTTTTTTCTTCTTCTCTTTTTCTTCTTCTTTTATCTACAAACTTCTAGGAAAAGGGAGTGAAAATGGGTTAGTGATAACAAAAAATGTATCACTTATCTTAAGAGATTGCGAGTCCTCCTTCATTTCTCGAGCGAGTGCTTATTCCTCGCCTAGTTAGTCATACTCTTCCTCTTCTAATCTTAGGTTCTCACATTGGTCTCACCACTCAAATGAAACTTCATGCATCTCCTCCCTTTATTCTTCGTCTAGTTAGCTGAGAATACTAGAAGAGACTTGGGCTTTTAGGCTTCCGATCACCTTTGCTAACTAACTCACTTGATCTTCTAAGTGCTTCAAGTTCCTCCTCGTTTCCTGTTAGAATTGAAGAATGATTGTCACCAAACTCATTATGATGGTAATGTTGGAGGTGGAGACATGTGCTGGAAGTGTCGCTAGTCTTAGAGGTATGCAGCAGAGAATCAAATTTGTAATGTGGCATATCTTGCAAAACAGAACATGTATAAATAGGATAACACAAAAAGGAGAAAACATCACATACCTTAGCTTCATTTTAATCCATCTTTTATTACGCCACTAAGGACATGAGGTTTGCTAGTTGATGTTCGAACCTAGAAGTAGCAAAAGAGTCAAACTTATTATCATAGTAAGGTAGTAGGAAAAATCATAATTAAAAGCAGCGTGACAATGAGCCATAGCCGCTAAAAGATTATAGAATCAGGAAAAAAAACTGCGAAACTAAAACAAATAGAAGACAAGATGACCATAAACAAAAAAACAAAAATAAAAAACAAAGAAAACCTAAGAAATAGCTTAAAACACAAGCTCTAGCTCCCTAGCATTGACGCCAAAATTTTGGTGGTTCTGTCACTAACCACTAAATAATAAAATATCTAACTAACCTAACTAACTATGTAGTAGGGCAAGTCAGAGTCGATCGTACAGAGAATTGGTTGTATTTTCAAACTATTCCTAATACTACATAAAAGAAAAATAATAATAAAATAAAACTCCTAGATTCAAAGGAACTAAAAAAGATAATTAATGAAAATAAAATAAACAAACATGAACACAAAACAAAAGATAAGAAACAAATAACAAATATGAGAAGCTAAGTAGAAGATATTTCTGGGATTTGGTATTTACAATTGATCATCAAAATACATAAATTGCGATTAGTCTAAGATGCTAGCCTATAAATCCAAACAAGCTCTTGAATCCTAAGTTTCTCTTTTTTTACATAAATCCAATAAGTTTTGAAAATATTCATAATTATGCGATAATCCAAAATAAGCTCTCTAGATTTAATGGCACAGTAGCTTTAAGTATTAGGTAATGATTAGCCTAAGTCACAATCTTGCAAGCTCGGATTGTATAACTTAAAGAATTGGAATCCTATGCTAAATTGATTAAATTTACCAACAAATTTAACTAACCTATCACCACTTATGGTATTTGCTACGAACGATTATGTATCGCAATATTATACCTAGCAATTAACTTAGAAATTACACCTAGGATGGTCAATCATATGCATTAATCCCTAATTCATGATATTCAACTGAAATTCCAATTTAACCTCAATCTAAAACATAATACCCAATTGATTTCATGTCAATTCTTACAATTATTCATCCGTTACCCCTTTAATATCTTCTAACCCATAAGAAACCTAAGCTAACATAACAAAATTAACTAAAATAGAAAATAAAGTAATAATAAGCAAACTATAATAACAAATAAAAGGGATGGAAATAGAAAGGAAAGCTACTAGAAACATAAACAAAATGATCTATTATCAAAATTGCAAGGTTCATACAAAGAAAAGGTGTAAGAACACAACAAAGACACAAATACAATAAGAAAAACACAAATAATAATAAAAGGAAAGCAAAAACAAAATAAGAACAAGGTGTTTGGGCATTGAATAATGCCTTGAACATAAAATCTAAAGGAATAACATGAAAACAAGAAGAGAAAACATGAAAACCTAAGGAAAAACTAAAAACAAACACAAAAAATGATGGAGGCCAAAGAATGGAGTGATGGCTCTTCTTGTTTCTCCATTCCCTCATTCCTTTTATACGCTCTCTTAAGGTTGAGAAAAGTGAAAGATGCTTTTGCCCCTATGTTTTTTGTTGGCAACATGATATCGATCAACCAATTAGAGGCATCAACCGACCAAAACATAGGAATCGGTTGACCAACTTGAGCCCTTTGAACGGCCAAAAAATAAAGCATTAGTCAATCGTTCTTCTTGTCATCTAGTAGCTGCATCTCTATACGCCTTTGCTTCACTTTTGCTCCTAACTTATCCCTTTTTGCCATAACTTGTGTCTTAAAGACTAAACTTATATGTAAGCTCAAAAAAGAACATAATTTAGGCAATTAAGCATGAAAATATGGTTAAATTCCCATTGAAATGCATATAAAAAACCTAAGATAATTCAACCATATCAAAGACCCCCACATTTGAACTGTTTCTTGTCATCAAGCAATGATTTAAATGCTTCACTCAATCAATCCCAATCAAGAGTCAAGAGTTAATTGAGCATAATAGAAATTACTCAATGTCTTTATTACAATTCATAAATTTCAACTCTATCATGATCAAAAACAAGTTAATCACAAGAAAAGAACACAGTTAGTGAAAAAGTAACCTAATCTGCGTAATACCCAACATTCAAGTCATTTCTCATAGGTTATCACACAAACTAATCAAGGATGTTTAAAAAAACCAAATACAATTGAGAAAACAATACAATTTGAGATTTGAGTAATGCTTGTTTGAGACGTCATCTAACTTTTTAACACGAAAGTGAACACTTGTCAAAACACCCCTAGTTACTAGGTTAGATCACCATCTCAAATGGCTAATAAAACTACTATTAACTTCAACATTACATTGGATTGAAGCCAGCAAAGTGATAATTGCCCAGTATATACAATAACACAAAAAAGACGCTTTCAACATCAAAACAATAAGAACACTTTTCTTTTTCTCTTTTCTATATCTTATTCTTCTTCTTTCTTCTTTTTCTTTTTCCTTCTTTTTCTTTATTTTTATTTTTTCTTCTTTTTTCTTTTTTTTAACAATGTATTCTAAAAATATCATTTTACATTCATATTTCAAACCATACTAAATAGACTTAAACATTAAATATTATATAAATGGATCACTAAACACATGCAAAGCACTAAAAAAAGGAAAAACAAAAAAGTTAGCATCATTTCAAGAGTTCAGTAAATTTCCTCAAATTAAAAGCATCAATATCCTTTAAGTACCACAATTAACTATTAACTAAAGATAATAATCATTTCAAGCTAACACATTCAAATCATCACCATCAAACTCAAAATAACTCAAGTGTGCAAATATTTTAAAACTTGCCTCACCCTCACACTAAAATTGGACATTGTCCTCAATATTATAAAGCCAATGCAAACAATAAAAGGGATGGAACAAGAGTACTCCCCTGATGAGGCGAAACTACGAAGTCTTTTAGAGAGATAGATCACAGCTCCCACTTTTGACTCCTACAAAACAAAAAATAGAAGCACTCAAAAAAAAGCAGCTAAAGAATTATTTGACTAAATGAAAAGATGAAAAATTAATATTATATCATACCAGTAATAACCTTTATATGGATTTCAATATGATATTTGTAAATTTAATACAATTCATATTAATATATCTTTAATAATTAGTTAGATTTTGCATACAATTGAAGGTAGTAATGGTTTCATCATTGTCATTTGTTATGTGTGGGCTCAGTAAATCAGTAGATAATGAACCATAAACTGCTATAAGAGATGACTCAAGTGATTCTAGGCCCAAGCATAAAACCAAAACACCTGCATGGATGAAGGACTTTATAACCCCTTAAGAATATTCTGGAGAATAATTTGATATGAATATTGAGGTTGTTAGACATGTCTCATTAGGATGTTGAGTTATTTTTTATGAAACTATTTCTCTGTATTTAAATCCAACTGAAAAGAATACAAAGGCAGAGAAGATATTACTTTATTTTTTTTCCTAAGAACATTATCTCTCTTGAAAATGGATTGTTTCTATCTTACCTCTTATGATCTGGTGCTTTCATTTGCTTCTTCCATTTCGATCAAACTAAGCTAAGCCACTAAAGATTCCTTTACTCTATTTACTAATTATTTGGATGACACGCAATGCCAATTTAATTAATAGCAACTATCATGCCATAAAATTTTGAATAACAATAAGAATCCCTTCTTTCTGTTATTTCCAACTTATAGTCTCAAATTGTTTCGTTGAGAATTTCCAACATACTAAATAAAACCCACCCTTTGATTCTATTATACCACTCTTTTCTAAGATATCTGCTCCACACACTCACCTCATCTATTCAATCTTACATTTCTAGCTCAACCTTCCTCTTATACTATAACCAAATCTACCTTTTTTATGCCTTGTTCCCTAAACATCCCAAACTACATATGTCTTATTTTGATGGTTCCACCCCTATTGATTGGTTTTTTTTTTAAGTTGAACCATAGTTTTCATATTATAATATTCCACTAGAACAACATCTACAACTTATTACCTTCTACATGAAAGGTGACGCTCTTTCTTGGTTCAAATGGATATTCCTTAACCACCAACTTTCCATATGAGAGTTATTTACACATGCTCTTAAACTAGATTTTGGCCTCTCTGGTTATAAAAACCCTCAAGCTACCTTATTCAAATTACATGAAATTAAGTAAGGGAGTGATTATCAGCTCAATTTTGAATAGCTATGTAATATAACAATAGGTCTTCCTCCTGATTCCATTCTTGATTGTTTTATTTCAGGTTTAGGACCTAATATTTAATGACAACGAGCTATTTTACAACCTTATTCTATATCTCAAACTATCTATATAACAAAGTTATTGGAAGACAAATTTAATGATGCCAAGAAAGTATCTACATCCTCTACCCATTTTCCCACTTCTCTACCACCACCACAATATGTTCCCCAATGTCCCTTTCCATTACCTTTTCCTATTTATATACTCACTCCTCAGGAAATGCAAAAACGTAGATCTAAAGTCCTTTGTTTTAACTATGATAAAAAATTTACTCCCAGTTGTAAATATGAGACCATCAATTCTTATTTCTTCTCTTAGACACTGATGATAACTACCATTCCCACATGTTTCACCTAAAGATTCCTTACACACCCTACCATCTACTATCTACTAATTATCATCAAATGTTTTAGCAAATCATGACACTTATAAGACCACTTTTCATACAAAATATGGTTAATTTGAGTTCCTCATTATGCCTCTTAGCTTAGCTAATGGCTCAACTATATTTCAATTAACCATGAATAATTTATTTTGTGACTTTCTATATCATATGATTTTTTTTTATGATATTTTAATTTACCACAGATCTTAGCCTAATCATTTAAAGCATCTATAGCTTGTCTTACATTCATTTTTTGAACATCATTTTTTGCTAAATTTTCTAAATGTTTTTTTGTGTCACCTTTCTTACTTACCTAGGACATTTTATCTCATATGAAGGTGTTAGTTTGGACCCATCAAAGATCCAAGCCATTATTAACTGGACTGAACCATATTCCTTCACTAAACTCTGGGGATTTTTTAGATTGACTAACTAGCACTATGCATATGTTGCCAATCCTTTAACTAACTAATTAAAATAAGGTCAATTTACATTGTCTCCTATCATCTTTGACTTTTTAACAACTCAAGAACGTGATGACTACTACACCAATCACGTAACTTCTAGAGTTCATATATCCATTTGTAGTTGAATGTGATGCCTCTAATTTTGCAGTAGGTTCTATCCTACTTCAAAATTTTCCATCTTTTGGCTTTCTTTGGAAAAATATTAGGACCTCATATGTAACCTACTTCAATTTATAACTGTGGATCGTTTTCCATCACAAAGGTTGATAAAAAATTTACACCATTTTTAACTCGTGCATCAATTGATTATTTACGCCAACCGTGTAATGTTAAAAAGCTAATGACTAAACTATTAAGACTCTAGAACAATACAAATGGTAGAAACTAGTTACCTTGATTTTGAGATTCAATGCATTTTATTTTGAGATTCGATTTAAACCTAGCTTAGAAAATAGAATAGCCGATGCTCTATCTCAAATTCCCTCATCTAATGATCCTATCCTGACCACCATCTCTTCACCTCAAATTCACTTACTTAAGACACTATATGAGTTCTATCACTAGAATCCTTGAAAGACTCCAATTAGATTCTAAAATACAACAACATTTCACTATTAGATGTTTCCTATTTCACATACCTCATGATTCAAAAATCTGACTTAATTACCATTGGAATTTCATACCTTATCTGTTGCTGGCTAATAGGTGTGAATTATAGTGTGTTTTCTAAGTTGTAACGTGTGGTACTAAGTCTTTTATGATAATAGTTATGTGTTTAGAACTTAGATTTATGTTCTTTTATATTTATATTCTTTTATATTTATGTTAATGTTTTATGTGTTTGTGTGATAATTGATGAAGAAGAAGCCAAAAAGGGTGCTCTACAAAATCATGCACATCTAGTAACCAAAAGAATTATGCACCTTCTATCACTTCAAGGAAATTTCTAGGATGCAGGATTTACCCAATTTTGATTATTTGAGGCTATTTCTAAAATAAAAACAAGAGGAAAACTCTAGGAGTTGCCTTAGAAGGGTTGGAAGGTATTTAAGGAGAAATAAATACAAGAAAGAGGTGGTTACAAGAAGATAAAAATAAGATCAAAGAGTAAAAAATGTAAAAACAGCACAAGCTACAAATTTTCTAACATAATGGTAAGAAGGAGAAGATATTCAAGCGAAAATTCTTTTCTCTTCTTTTTTTCTGTCATTTTCTTTGTATGTTAAATCTGAATATTTGTTTTTTTATCAATGTTATGGTTGACTAGACTCATTTTAGGAATCACTCTTGAATTGCTTTTGTAAAACTCTTATCTTATTGATTTCATACATATATACTTTATGATGTGATGTTTATTTTTCTTCTTATTCTCTAATTTGAATTGAGAGAATACATTGGATATTTATCTTATGTTGTACAACAAGAGTTGGTACCATAATAGACCTATAAGTATAAGATTAATGCGCAATTTAAGAGATATCTTAATTATTTATTAATTACCTATAGGATTACTTTAAATCCAATTAGATAGTTAGGAATAGTTTTAAGAGATCGAGAGATTGCAATTAAATTCTTATCTATTTCTATTAGGATTAATTTTTTAGATTTCAAGAGAGGGTAGTTAAAACCATAGGATATTTAGAGTCAAGTATCATTAAATCAACAAGGTGAGGAAAAGACAAAAAATTATAGAAGTAATTCCTAAGTATTTATCATTGGTTAGTCTCAAATTTACTGTTGCATTATTAATTGTTCAATTATCAATTTGTTTTAGTTTAGTTTATTGACAACTACATTTATTCTATTTTTTTCCCTACTCAAATTATTATGTCACTATTCACAATCCTCGAGAGAGCAATACTAATTATACTAAAAAGATATGACTTATATACTTACAGTATAGTACATACAACACAATAATTTTTTGCCATTTTGGAGTCAAGGCTATAATTGCCTATATGGAAAATATTTTCCACTGGCATAGCATTTATAATGATGTTAAGACTTCATTTCTAAATGTTCAATCTACTAATAGAATAAGTATTTTACAAAAAAATGCCTATAGCCATCTACAACCCTTTCCTACTCTTGAACAAGTTTGGAAAGAAATTACTGTGGACTTTATCACTCGTCTCCCTCCTTCCAATGTTTTTACCTTTATTTGGGTCATTATTGATCATTTAACTAAATATGCCCATTTCCTTTCACTCACCGGCCATTCTACAATAACGACCTTAGCCTCTAATTTTTTATTGGAGATTTGCAAATTACAAGATATTCCTAAATCCATAGTTAGCAATAGAGATCCTGTTTTTCTCAACAATTTTTGGCATAAATTATTTTGCCTACTCAAGACTACCCTTTGTTATAGTACTACTTACCATTTTGAAACTGAGGGTCAGTTGGAAGAGGTGAATTGATGTTTAGAAACATACCTTCGATGCTTCGTGTCTGATAAACCATGAAACTAGTCTTACTTTCTACATCTTGTTAAGTATTAGTACAACATAAACCATCACTCTTCTCTGGACATGTCACTTTTCTAGTCCCTTTATGGTTGACCTTACCCAATGCTCCTCCCTTTTCACCCAAATAGCAAAAACGTTTTGGATCTTGCAGAAGCCCTCACATAAAAAGCCTAAATTTTAGCTTAAATCAAAGCCAACCTTGCTCACGCCTACCATCACATAAAGCAACAAGTTGATCTTCTCTGCAAAGATCAAATTTTTGAAATAGATGATTAGGCTTTCCTGAAACTCACTCTGTATCACCAAATTTCTTCCTTTAAAAGGCTATCACAAAAGCTTGCCAAGGGTTTTTATGGTCCTTTTCATGTTTTTCATCATATTAGGAAAGTGGCCTATAAGTTAAAGCTTCCTCTAGTAGCTAGAATCCATCTTCTCTTTCATGTTTCTCTTTAAAAGCATTATCAAGGAACTCCAACATCACAATCTTACCCTTTACCTTCCACTACTTTAAGTTCCCAATCGCTGCCAATAACGCTTTGTATCCTGGGCATATGTTAGATCACTGTTAATGCTTAACCAAAACCCAAATCTTAGTACATTTGAGTCCCAAAATGAGAATGAGGCCACTTAAGATTGTTTCCTTTAGGTCAACATACCTAAAATTTTAACCTTGATGGTAAGGTCGATTTTCATAGGCTAGGTGTTAGGGGTTAAATTTGTAGCATTTTTTATGTTATTTTATGTTAATTTAACCCTATTTTAGTGCTTAAATGTTCCATTGATGTGTTATTATGATTACTTTGAATGAGGAGCTTAAATATGAAGATTATAGTTAAAATATGAAAGTTGTGTCAAAAGTCAAACTAAAAGTCAACTAAAAACGGCCCCCTACCAGGGTCACGTTAATCGTTCAATAGGGTGCCGTTATTAATTTATAAGATGCCGTTATTGATG
>JAOXYD010008527.1:0-15277 GCA_028565735.1 Pinacopodium congolense | reverse complement strand
GCCAACTCTCATTGTACATCTAACATAAATTACCCAACTCACTCTCTCGATTTGTTGTAGGGTTTAAGCTCAATAAATAACATAAATATTTATAAAATTAAATAAACAACCAAAGGTTCCCAAATAATTCAAACAACAAATCCTAAAAATATTTTAGCCACTCATCATAAAAACAAGTTCCATCATGTCTATATTCTTGAAAATGCAAAACATAATAAAATAAAAGTAAACTAAAAATGAAATAAAATAAATCTGAAAATAAAATATAGAACTTGATGAACTCTTGAAATTTATGTATGTGCTTGGAGAAAAATCTTAGAATGTGCTGAATCTCCTTGTTATCCGAGGCTCTTGGCTGTGTCTTGCCTCTCCTCTTGCAATTTCTATCTCCGAATTTCTTGTGTCTACTGCGTTATTTTTCTGTCTCTTCTCCTATTTATTTTTTAATCCCTCACTCCCTTTATGCTTGTCCAAATTGTTCCCTGTTCTCCTTGTCTAAGGCTGCTTTTTGTCTTGTTAATTTCCTCCCAGCCTGCTTCTTGGATCTAAAGGACTTGGTGTGCTTGGGTGCAGGTAAGGCAGGTCCAACTGAAGAAGGCGTCTAGGGGGGAGTCCAAGTAAGCGGGTTGGTCCAGCGTTGAGGTAGCAGGTGAGTCCAAGTCGCGCAGCTCCAAGCTTGGTCCAGCTCTCTAATAAGTGGTCCAGCTCAACCATGCCAAACTCCAGGCATGTAGGCCGTCCAGTCCATATAGGTAGCTACTCTCCAGCAAACGGTCTAGCTCCAAGTGGTCCAACAGTCCACGTAGGTCAGCAGTTGCGGGTCTAATAAGCAGTCCAGGCTCCAGGGTAGGGCGGGCTCTCCAGGTGTATAGGCTTCCAAGGTCCAAGTTCCAGTAGCAGGTGCATGGCTACAACTATCCAAGCACCCTTCATGCAGGTTGGGCTTGGACTTAGACTACTCTCTCCAGTTTTGGTCTTGTGGCCTTCTTAGCTTCAATCTTCTTTCAAGCTTCTTTTTTTTTCTTTCCAACTTTAAATTTCAATTTCAATTTACCCTACACAATAAATAAATACACCAATAAGATTTAATTCTAACCCAATATTAATAATTAAATAATAAAACATAAAACATAAATAAAAAAACTTAAATGATCAAAACTTACTCCAAACTAATACCAAACACAAACAAAACAATAATTAAGATTATACTAAACAAAAACACACAAAACAAGTCTTAAAACATAACAATATTAACCTATTATGCAAGAAACACATGCCAAATACTTAGAAAAACACATACTAAAGTACAATTATCAAACTCCTAACATATGGAAATAAGTTCCTTAATTATGTGGATCTCTCGAAGAATAATTTTCTTCTCAAATTTTCCTTGTAAAGGGTTCTCATATCAACGAAATTTCTTTAAGAATTGAAATCAATTATTTAAATTATTGATTTAATTGTGTTTTAAATGTAATCAATTTTCCTATTTGAGAATTATTTAACTCTTCCCCTATCATAAAGATTTTTCAATATGAAAAGATTTTCCATAAAATTTGGTAAAATTCCCCTCTTTCATTAACATTAAGGCTTCAAAATAAACGCGTTATAGCTTTTCTTTACTATAGTTTAGACTTCATGGACCTTTTCAAGTTATGCTTAAACTTTATTATTATTATTCTTATACATTATATCTTTACAAGTGGAATATATTCCTTTTTCGTTATAATATTTTTGGCATGTGAGTTAAGGAAGACTCTTTCTTGGCCTCTTAGAGTTATTAGATTTTCCTCTTCCATTGCGTTGTTATTCCTTGTTGCTCATTTAAACGAGATGAATGTTATTAATCTTTGATTTTCTCTTTATTATTAGACTATCGAAACTAACTTTTTTTGGGTATATTTTTAAGCATTCACCACTAACTTGTTAAAGCCTCTTACCTGTATTACATATGATGATATTATTTGTGTCACATTGGTTTGATAGATGTCTATTTGATTTAATTTGGTTGATTATTTTATGCTTAATTTATGCCTTGTAGTGTTGATTACACAAGGCATCCATCTTACAACAAGCTCTTTTAAAGTCGAAATTTGATAACCATGTTCGTGCTACATTGATGGATAGATGTCATTCATGCCTTTTTTTTATAGGCTAGGAATCCATCTTATCACGAGTTTTTTTTTAGTTAAAAACTTGATCATCTTATTACTTTTATGACACTTTATGTTTGAAAACCAATTTTACATCCATATATTGATTTTGTTCAATTGAGAAGTACTTAAATGATTTGAAATTTTTTTTAATGAACTTATACCTCCCCTTATTTTTGACTTATGTCTAATTTTTTGTTGAAGAAAATGATTCACACTTTGAAATTGCCACAAAATAAGTTTTCGAAATGATTTGTTCTAAGGCGTTTCTTCATCATCTAATCTTTTTATTTTTTCCATTTTTTAGTAAGTTAAAAATGGCTTAAATATGGAGATTTTTACCTTTAAAAGGCTTAAACTTTTGCCTAACATCAATCTCCATAATTACCTAAAAGTGGAAGTCTAACTTCAAGTGTTTAAGTCTATCATTGGAGGTTTTCCCCTAAGTACCCCAAGTCAAAGGATGATTTTCATGCTTTAGAGTGTCAATTGAAGATACCTATACCATCTTCAATCCTAGTTGCGGTATTACTTACCAACTAATTAAGTTACTCCTTATATATCCACTTTTTCCTGGTAATGCAGATTAAAATCATTACCTTCTTTTGAGAGTCTTATTAAGTTAGGAAATGTTAAGTAGAAATCCATCTTTTCTTCTTTTAGGAGAGTATCCTTTACTACAAGCTATTAGGAAATGATCATAGATAATTTATCCTTCTATTAACGAATTCTTAAGGATATTGGCCTTTATGATGTTATTTTTAATTATGTATTAAGTTATGACTAATGGAGTCCCTTCATAGACTTTATCTTTATGCAAAATGAAAAGAAGTCACTGAGTTTCTAAGATATGCAGTATATTTGCATTCTTCCAGTTGATGATTCCTTTATAACAAATTCATATTTAATGTAGATAAGTTATCTGGCAAGTTGATGAACTTCTTCCTCTTGATGAAAGGTAGATGCAATCTTTGAAGGTACTTTAAGAGATATTAAATGCAATGTTTTAAAAATCAGACCGAGTATCGAACCAGTAAATGAAGAAATTTAAAGTTTAGAGGTTCAACTGGTATTAAGTTATTATAAAACTGGTATTGAATCGGTATAGAGTAATAAGATATATAAATTATAAAAATAAATAATAATAAATTATAATATTATAATATAATTAAAATTATAATATATATTATTATGTAATCAATTAATAATAACTAAAATTAAATATAATATAAAATATTAAAATACTAGCAATAATTAAAATTATACTTCTGAAGAAGGTTGTATCCCATCTTCTTTAATAATTTTAAATCTTTCAATGTTATATCAAAAGTTGTAAACCAAGTTTTTATTTAAAATATTTGCATTAAAATTTTCTATTACATGTAAATAAACTATATATAACTAATGTATGAAATTATTTTTAACATAAAATATTATTTTTTAAATAGAATAGCAACTAACTGTTAGTAAATGTTCTTAATTCACTCTTTGTAACAAATGCATTTTCTTTATAAATCGCCCTTTCAAGTTCATTATAATAAAAATCAAGCAATGGTTCTTCTTTTTGTTCAATTAAAAAGTCAATATAATTAGTACAATCGATAATCAACCGGTTGGACTACTTAACTTATAACTAGTTAAACCAATCGGTAAAACAAAAATAGGGGTTTTTCTTACTAAGATGTTTCTATACAAAATCGAAACCCTTCAACTGAAAGGTTTCCGATTAACTGGGTTAAACCAACCAAATTGGTCCGACCAGTTTGTTAAAACATTTGTTAAATAAGAACTTATTGAGTTATTGAATCATGTACTTCAATTTTAGCCTTATCATGGTTTTTCATATTCTTTGTTTTCCTTTTAGTTTGATGTAGTTCATTGGATCCCTTTGATGATTTTGAGATTAAAAAAAGAACTTCATTTTATTAGTTGCTCTCTTCCTTTAACTTACTATAATGCCATAAACATGCTCTTTTAGTCTTTTAATCTGAGGTAGTTCAATATCTAGCTTCGAAAAGACTTTATAACATTCTTAACACTTCAACATCTAGGAAGAGATATTATTTTTCGTTTATATAAAATAATGATTTTTTCTTCCTCTTTCACTAACGAAAGTCACCCTTGATTCTTGTTGCTTTTACTTTTTGGAGTGAACTTTAGCATGCTTTGTTCACCATTATGAGTTATTTAGTTTCATCTCAAGAAGAATTTCTCCATTTATGCACTTATTGTTTTTTTTTTAAATCTTATTAATCTCTTGAACTAGTGATCTTTTTATCAACTATAATAATAATTGATTCCATATCATAAAAATAAGTTGTTAAGTCCTCAAAATTCTTAGGCATTATGCCTTGTAAGATATAGTAGAGTCCCACTTCATGGTATGGATTTAATGGATCATATGCTTTTGAGCACTAATCTTTTTAATAAAGGCTCAAATCCCTCCACTTATTGTTGTAATTAACAATAGGTTCATCCTTTCATTTATTGGTGTACGTTTATTAAATTTATAGTATATTGAGTGTTGTAAAATTAAATAGGAAACTCTTGATTGAGTTGTCCCTAACTCTTAATAAAGCTTACTTCAAAATTTATATACTAATCAAAGCATTGCTTGTGAGTGAACCAACCATATTGCTTCACCATTAAATCACCATCTTGCTATAATTCTTGCATGTCTTCATGTCATACATATAAGTAAGTAGGTCTTAAACGATCTTAGGAATTATGCCTTGTAAGATGTAAAGGAGTCCCTAATGCATGAGTTGGATGCATATTTATAGGGAAAATGTTTCTAGGACCTAACCTTTATAGGTGAGGCTCAAATCCCTCTTCTTATTAATGTGATCAATAACAAGTTCATCCTTCTATTTCTCAGTATTTTTCAACTTGATCATATTCATAATACATTAACTCTCACTCAAATTATTCCAAATTATCAGTAGAGTATACTTTAGGGTTTATACACAAATTAAAAAATTTGCCTTTAAGAGAAAGAACATATTAATTCACTATCTTATCACAATCCATAAAAGCATTGTTGTCTATCCAAAAAAGGGAGCAACATGTTGTCTTAGTTTCCTTTCTCATCCAATTGTTTAAACTTTAATAGTTATTAGCTTAAAGGCATCTTTAAAATGTTAATATGTCAAGAGTGTGGTTTAACAAACATGTAAGACAATTGAACCAAACCATCTGTTTGGTCTTTAATCACTTCCTTCATAAACACTCGAAGTTGCAATATAGCATAATTAGTTTCTTATACAAATTTGACTTTTTTTAAGTCTCTACTAAGTTTTTATGATGATTGGTCTTGTAGGGAACTAGCTTTAGAGTCATTAGGTTCCTTATCTCCATGCAATTTATTTATGACATAAGCCATTTGATTATCTTTCTCCTTAATTAAGATCACAAGGCTTTCTAAGATCTTTATTATGTTCGTGACTTGTCTTTCAAGAAGGTAGACCCAATAGTTATAACATAGGAATCAATTCAATAGAGAGTTGGGGCTTCTTGAAAAGATCACTACATCGCTTCATCTTTATTGGAGTTGCTTTAAAACAATAATCTTCAACCTGTGCTTATTAGAGCTTCTAATGCCTTGAAAGTGATGAACCACAATAGAGTTGAAAGAATGATTATAGGCATCAATGCCATTGGAGTAGTCAGCATAGCTTGATCGTAGTATAAATTTCTACAAGAGATCTTTGCCTGTAACTGCCTCCAGCAATAAAATCAGAGTTGAAGATGACATTGTAGATTTTTCAATCTTTCTTGACAATCCTTATGGTCATACAAATGTTTGTAAATATCTTCAAATGATGAACTTCAAAACTTTTTGAAGCGAAGGAAAGAGAAGAGAGGTGAAAGTTTCTTGCTAGGCATACGAGAAATTGGTAGGCATAAATTTCATATTTGAGTAAGCTATAAAACAAAACAGTTTACAAAATCAATTTAATAATGATTATGGTGAATTGACCTTCCCTTTCTACGAATCCTTTGATTCAATCCTTCAATATTGTGTGAATGTCACTTAAATTTATTTGACACATGCATCTTGCTTGCCTTTATTATGGTTAATTGATTTTTTTCTCACATGATTATTGATAGCTTCAATCTTCATCTTTTTAGAATTAATAAAACTTTAAGATATCTAAACTCTAGAAGCATTTGTGGAAGTATACCAAAGTTCCATGGCATTTCTTAACTTGAATATTTTACTTTCCATCTCACTTCTTAACTTGAATATTTGTGTTTTCGCAAAATAAGTTGAATACCTCTCGAGAATAAGAGTTTTTCATGGTGTTAATGTAATTTAATGTCTTAATTTGTAATTGTCTATCGGATTATTTCCTATAAAGTCTTCTTTGATTTGTGAAATTAATTACAAATTATATCACATAACAAATTTTAAATGGATCAAAATATAAATAAACAAAATTTTTATTTATACGCATTAATATTAATAACCAAACAAGACTTATTCATGTTATTATAATAAAAAAGAAGTGACACTAAATGGCCTATAAAATTTTAAGTTCTGTATCGAATTAAGAAAAACTTAACTCTTCTACAATGCATGAGATTATGCGGAATGATTTGAACGGATAAAAGCTCAGGTTATTGATGGTCTTTATAACTTGTAAGAAAGGATATGAAGATCATAAATATATAAATTATTTATTTATATGCATAATAGATAAATTATTGATTGCACATAATAATCTATAAATCACAAGCTGTAGGCAAATAATTTGACGAGTCGTTGACTCAAAAATAGGTAACAGGCTTGATTCAAATAACATTTATAATTGTAAATGTGTTTTTTACTCTTACTTATCTATTTTTTCAAATAAATTATCAATTGTATATATGTAAATTAAGTGTTCTCAGTAAAACATTTAACAAGTTAGCAACTCGAAATTAAACAACGGTAAGATCAAATGTATCTATTTTTCTCATTAATTATGCTTTTTAAATTGAACTAAATTACAATTTTTTTTACGACAATTGGAATCTTCATCCTTTTGAATGAGAAGACCCGTATGAAAACTAACATCACCACTTGAATTATCCTCTTTGATATGTTTATCATATTATTTATTTTTGTGTTTGGAGAACTCATCCGACTCGTGTTTCACTTCCATTCGATAGCCAACTTCAACATGTTTCACTTCTATTTGATACTCACTTGTCTCTCTTTCAAGACCCTTAATAGCTTGAAACCCAGTATCGCGACGGTTTTTAAGAAGAAAATTAAATGGTCATTTATTGACTATTATTTATAGTCATTCATATATAAAATAAGGGATGTTTTAGTTAAAATATTTAAATATTTTTTATTTTATATGAGATGATTATGTATAATTATGAGTGATGGTTTTACTACGTTTATAATATTATTATTTAATTCTTTTTATATTTGACACTCTTTTCTTTTCGCTTTCATTTATTCAGTTACATTTCTGCTTAATTTAGTTTAATTACATCAAGATTATTTCTATATTTATTTCTTATTTATACAATATTAAAAATAAGATATTTTTAGTTAAACATCTAAAAATACTGATTATATATAATTATAAGTGACGGCATATACTTAAATCCCGATTTTAAGTATCCGTCTCGAGGGCAGTATTTATTATCGTACAATTCGAGAAAATAAATGTCACTTCAGTTATTGTCACCTAGCTTTTCCTTTCAGGATTTCAGGAACTCCACACTTACATAGAATCAAAAGCTCCACCTTTAATGTTATGGGCCTCTGATGAGAATATTTGGGATCAGCACGTTGATAATTCTGCGCTTCACATTCACGGGCCTTTTCTCCGTTCATTTAGCTTGTGACATAAGCCCAAGCCATTGTTTAGAAGAGAAAAACCAGAACATATGTGATGATAATCTGCAACCAAGGGGCTGTCTTAGTAGTAGAAAAGTCGGATAAGACTTAAGAGCCACTCAGATTTGTGTGAAAATTATCAACAATTCAAAAGGAAAAACATAAAAAAAAATTCTAAAGTCAATTCAGCAAAGAAGGAAAAGTTGAAAAGTCAAAAGAAGAAAAATGCCAAGCGGCAGTAGATGGTGATGTCCCATCACCCACCAACGAGCTGATGGCTTTCTGCGTCTGCTTCCTGGCCCCACGGTAATGGGATCATGGTTCACAGACAATTTATATTTGCTTTAGAAAACAATTGCTATTCCTCCCATTAAACATGGGTTGTGCCTCGCACACACTATTTGCACTGCAATGACTACTTTAATGGCAACTTGGTTTGTGGCCGTAATATTATTCCAAATTAGTTGAACAAGTGGCATGTTTATATGTCCCTTGATATATACACATATTCAATGATCAATTTGTAGGGTCCTAACTTTTAATAAAACACATTTCAACGTTGTGATGGAATTATATAAAGACTAGCTTCTTGGAGTACAATATATAGGTACTATAGTTCTTTATAGTAAAATAACGTAAAGAACAAAATTACTTGTGTCTGCATCTTAAAAAATCCACTGAAAGCGAACTATAACACATGTATGTCGTCCATCGCCCCCGTGTATAATGCATAGCTTAAGAGTGCACTCTCCATCGTGTAAGATATGATTTCTTTCCTTTGATTTCGGTAGGAAGTTTTTGGTACAACAAGCTATGGCTTTTGGACATATATATGTTGGGCAAATTGTAGTAAGGACATTTGTATAACTTCGTTGCGGATAGAAGGGAAAATCAAAGATTTTAATTTTCCCAGTGATCAAATGGACACTGCACTCAAGCATCAAGTAGATAAGGCAAACTTATGCAACTAAATAACTTTTCTTTTGATGGAAAGGCAAGAATATACATTAATTGTTGTAAGAAGACTATGCGAAAAATCATTATACTTTAAAAAGCCAAAGTGATGTATGTGAGATATAAATAGGAAGTTTAATGCTATAGACACACACAGGATTATCTATACGCACTAGTGAGTTATATTAGCATATAATGAATTTATATATAGCTTAATACACATTCCTGTTGAAATTTTCCTGAAAATATTTTTTTAAGTTTTTTAAAAGAATGTAATATAAAAAGTATATGGATATAATAATTGACCTAATTAAAATGGATCAAATTCATGAACTCTAATTCAGTTTTTCAAATTTATTAATATGAATTATAAAGATCTATTAGGCTTGCAATAGAGAATTTAATGGATTTTATATAAAGAGATTAGGTCATCTACTTCTGTTTGACACAAATAAAATTAAAATTTTTTTGACACGCTAAGAATCTCACAATTTAGAAAAAAAAAACAGAAAAGTCAAGTGTGTGATTATTTTTTATTTTCAGTATGGAAGACAAAACATTTCAAAATTTATAATCTTCTATTATTTTTTGCATTAATCGCACATTTTCATGATAAAATTTTAGACCAAATTACAATTTGTTTATGAATTCATAAAACAAATCGTTTACAATTTCATCTATAACTTCTTAAAACAATCAAACAAAGAAATCTATGGTATAATGTACTGTTGATTACAGTATTTACTTCTCCCATTACATTATGCGATTGTAAAAATATGCAGAATTAATGGGAGAAATTCCAAAAGATGCTTTGGAAACACTTCTGATGATTGACAATGACATACTTTTTTCGACTCTTAAGCGTGTCTTGCATATGGAGAAGTTCTATTACAGTCTCTATTCTCGTGTTACATAAATGAGGAAAGGAAAAAGAGCCTTGGGTTGGGTGACTAACGGAAGGCATCATCTCCTTTATAGTTTATATTTTTTTAAAAAATAATGTTTTCGAAAGTTATTATAATGACTTATAATAAATTTTTTGTGAAGTTAATTTTATGAAAAATTTACATTTAATAATGTTTTATATAAATATTTTCAAATAAATAATCATTAGCTAATAGTCTATATTAATAAATATGACAGAAATTAGTAGAAAGTCTATATTTAAATATTTAAATAAGTAAAAATCTTTAACCGAAAATAAGGTCTTGCATATGATTTGCCGAGGTTGATTGTACGAGTCTGTCTTATTTGTATCTTCTATGTCATTTAGCGAAGCGGACCCTACGTATAGGAAAATATTAATCAATTTGAGCTGTAATCAATTGATTACATCACAAGGTAGGACTCGTGTTGCGCATTTTCACATGCTGCTAAAAAACAAGCAGTTGAAGCATAGACGGTAGGTGTAAAAGAATGATAAAAAATGAAACTAAAAGGGTAATGCATAAATATAAAGAAGCACAATTGCGTTAGTTGATTGGTTGTGTGTGAAACTTAACCAGAATCTAAAAAGTTAATCAGATCACCAATCTATGTTCTGCTCCTATTGGTCTAATGCGGAGTTGAAAAATAGAATTCAAGAGGTAAGTGTCACTCGTTAATGGCGCCATTAATCCCCGTACATAATCATTGTTAAAAACTAAAAATACTACAATTTGAATCATAAAGTAAACTGTACAACTTTTTGGATAAATATTATGGTTCAAATTTCGTCTGTAAGGCAACTTATAGGACTTTAACAACCCCTTATACCAACATTGTTAATGTCCCCCAGAATTGTTAGTAGTCAGAGTTACCACTCGCTATTTTTGAATTTTATGTTTTTAAATGTTTACTTTGATTTGGATTGTGAAACACAGTTCTATTCATGGTATTAGGTTTTAGGATTTGAAACTCATATAAATATCTATCTTTGTATTCTAGAACAAATTTTTGTTTATTTTTAATATAAATTCTATTTAATAAAGTTTTTGTATAACCTTTAAGTTTCCATGAAATTTGGATTGGATTTACATTCTCAAACTCTTAAATTAGAGTAGTACGTTTCCATGTCACATTAGTTAATATCAGAGTCTTGAGAATCTAAGATTTATTTATGTAACAATGACTAACAATACCAATAACGATGTTAAAAGATTACTCGAATTTTTTAGAACAATCGAAGAATAAAGGGAGTCAATTTGCAATGTAAAATGATAGCCAATGTTGATTTAGGATCAATGGAAATCATTGTCACAAAGAGACAATACTAGAAGAATTATGGAACCAATTGTTAGGAAAGGTGAGCCTGCAAGGCGTCCCTATATTCAAAAGCTTATACATTGAGATCATGGAAATGTTTCCGGTGATAAAGAGAAAAATATTTAGCTAACATGTAATGGAGATTATGAGTATAAGTCAAAGGTGGACATCTTGTCTTTTAGCAGAGGTCTAGACATTGAAATCTTCCTATATTGGCTAGCAAAAGTGGAGCAGTTCTTTAATTATACAGAGATTCCAAAGGACAGAAAAATTAAGTTAGTAGCCTACTATATGAAAAGAAGAGCTTTGTTATAGTGGGAACAATTGAAAGACATCAAAAGGAGAGAGGAACAAAATCCAATTGCCTCATGGAAGATGATAAATAGTTATTGAAATGGAGATCCTTATCGCTAAATTATAAATAGTACACTTTTTATGCATATCAACAATGCTACCAAAGTAATCGGAGTGTTCATAAGTATATAGTAGAATTTTTAAGATTGACAGCTTGCAACTAATTATTTGAATCCTAATCTCAACAAGTCTCACAATACTTAAGGAGATTGAGATTGAGCATAAAGGAGAAGATTGGAATTTAGATAGTGTTTACAGTGCAAGATGTGAGGAATTTGGCAATAAAAGTGGAGTCCCTACTGAATGAGAGGCCAAAGGAATTTATGCATTGTGTGGCTCAGAAGGTTTTAGTTGATAAAGGGAAGGAGGTTATGAATGTATCACCTACAAGAAATAGCATTGATAAGAGTAGCACTAATGATGGGAGCTTTAGTAAAGCAAATTTAACGACTCTTAAGTCTACTAATCCTTACACCAAGCCTACCTTATCAAAGTATTACAAATGTAATGAGTTGAGTCACAAGTCCAATAAGTGTCTGAAGAAGAAACTAGTAAATATAGTGGAGTAGCACGAAGATGAAGATGAAGAGAAAATGTGTGCACCTAAAGGAGATGAATGGGAGCAATAAGAAGAAGAGGATGAAGACGCACTTATGTGTGTTATTAAGAGGTTGATGATACCCTGTAAGAAGTATGGTGGTTTGCAGAAGCATAAACTATTTTTGCATGAGATAGTTTATGCAAAGAGGTTTATGTGAATTGATCATCCATGTAGGGAATCAAGAAAATGCTATAAGCGAAAGGAAGATAAAGAAGCTAAAATTGTCTACCGAGCCAAACTCAAAGCCATATAGTATTAGGTGGATTAAGGAGATCGAGGAGATTCTGGTTAAGGAATGATACAGAGTATCTTTCTTTATTGAAAATATCAAGACTATTATTATTGTTAACTGACAAAGATAGATACATATTAGATCCTGTTAGGAAGGCCATGATAGTTTGACATAGATGCAATGTATTCTTGAAAGCATAACACGTATTAATTTGTGAAGGATGGTGTGAAATACAATGAGTACCTATAAATGGCATAGGGTCTCATAGAAAGGCCTAGAAACCCTTTTTATAAGTGGAGAATAACACGGGTAAGTTTATTGGCGAGATGAAGGAAATAAGAAAGATGCATTAGTTGATGGTTAAGGAAGAGGGTATAATAGGAGATAAGTCTAAACTTGTGGTACCTTATAAAGTGCAATCTATTTTAGAAGAGTTTTTAGATATGGAAACTAAAAAGTTATTTGACAAATTGCTACCTATTTGCGACATCCAAAACCACATTGATTTAGTACCAAAAGCCAGTCTACCCAATTTGCCTTATTAAAGGATAAGCCCAAAGGAGAATAAAATTTTATGGGAGAAGGTCGAGGAGCTGATTAGTAAAGGTCATATTCAATAGTGTATGAGTCTGTGTGTAGTGCAAGCCTTACTCATGCCTAAGAGGAATAGTAGTTAGAGGATGAACATTGATAGTAAAACAATCAACAAAATAACTATTGGTTATAAATTTTCTATTCTAAGACTTGATAATATGTTGATCAACTGCGTGGAGCTATTGTTTTCTCTAAGATTGATCTTTAGAGTGGAAACTATTAGATGAGGATAAGGCCTGAATATGAGTGAAAAACATCAAGATAAGGGATAACTTGTATGAATGGCTGGTCATGCCATTTGGATTATTCAATGCACCTAACATTTTTGTACTCCTTATAAACTAATTATTGTTATATTTCATAAGCAAGTTTGTGGTAGTTTATTTTGATAATATTCTTATCTACAACAAATCTATAAAAGAGCATGTGCATCATCTAAGGCATATAGTTGAGGCTTTAAAAGAAAACAATCTATATGACAATTTGAAGAAATGCCTACTCATGATAGAGAGCTTGTTGTTCCTTGGATATGTTATGGTAAGGAATGGCATCTAAGTGGATAAAGACAAGATTAATGCCATTAAAAATTAGCCTACACCAAAAATCATTTTAGATATGAAGAATGTCCATGATTTGATGACGTTCTATATAAGATTCATTAAAATTTTCAGTAGCATTATAGCTCTTGTTATGAAATGTCTAAAGAAAGGGAAATTTAAATGGGAGGAAGAGAAAGAAAAGGGCTTTGCCTTTATTAAGGAGAAACTGTGTATAGTATCAGTCCTAACCTTACCAAACTTCAAAAAATTATTTGAAGTAGAGTGAGATGTAAGTGAAGTAGGCACTGAGGCAATCCCATCCCAAGAGAAAAGACTGGTTGCAAACTTTAGTAAGAAGTTAAGTAAAGTAAGGTAAAAGCGGACTATATATGACAAAGAATTCTATGTGGTTGTGAGAGCCTTAAAGACGTAGGAGCATTACTTAATTAGGAAAGAACTTATTTTCTATACTGACCACTAAGCGTTGAAGTACCTAAGGAGTGATAAATAGTTGAGGACTAAAATGCATGCTAGATGGTCAACTTATGTCGATAAGTTCCCTTATAAGCTTATTTATAAAGTTAGAAAGAGTAATGTGATTGTCGATGCTTTGAGTAGGAGAGTAGCTATGATCAAAACATTGACGTTGGAAGTTGATGGCTTTGAGAACTTTAAAAAACTTATATGTTAATGATGATGCCTTCAAGGATATATGGCAAGTGTATCATGATAGGAAATTGCATAAAGATTACTACATTTATGATAGGTTTTTTATGAAGGGCAATTAGCTATGCCTTCTATGGATATCACTTAGGGAAAAAGTGACTTAGATCTCCATAAATGAGGATTAATTAGACATTTGGAAAGAGACAAGACATTTGAGGAGGTACGAAAGAGGTATTTCTAGCCTAAGTTAAGGAGAGATGTCGTTTATATTGTTTTTAAGTATTAGACTTATTAAATATACAGGAGTCATACATTAAACACTAGATTATGCATGTCACTGCCCATGCCTAATAACATTTGAGAAGATATTTTCATGGATTTTTTGCTAGGGTTACCAAAGATGAAAAGAGACATAGATTTTGTTTTTGCAGTAGTTAATAGATTTTCAAATATAGCACACTTTTTACCATACAAAAAGACAACAGATATAACAACTATTTTCAAGTTATTTTTCAAAGAGGTTGTTAGACCTTATGGAGTTTTAATGTCAATTACATCTGATCGAGACACTAAATTCTTGAGTCATTTTTTAAGGACTTTATAGAGTATGGTTGATTTGTCTTTAAAATATAATATTACAACTCATCAACAAATAGATGGGCAGACAAAAGTGGTAAACAAGACATAAGTAATTTAGTGAGAAACAAGACGTAAGTAACTTAAGGGCTTGTTTAATTTTGTTTATGTTTTCTGTTTTCTGTTTTTGTTTTAAAAAAACAGAGAAATAGAGGAAAAAATGTATTTGCCTGTATTCTATTTATATTTTATATTTTTAAAATCAGAGAAATATAAATAGAAATAGAGAAACAATAAAATGATATTTTTCCACATTTTCAGAACAGATTTTATAAACAAATTTTTTTACATTGAATAATGAATACAATTTATTAAATAATAATATATTTTAAAGGTGTATAAGAGTTTTTTGATCAAATAATTTAAATTTATTTCATATTGGACTATCAATATTAAATTATATATATTTTTTATAAATCTCAACCAAACACGTTTTTGTTTTTTATTTTTTTATTACAAATATCA
>JAOXYD010008497.1:0-15277 GCA_028565735.1 Pinacopodium congolense | reverse complement strand
ATTTAAGAAAACACACAAGAACCATGCAATTCATTAAGCATATAATTTAATCTGGGAATGGGATTTCTATACTTTCCTGTGATTTTATTGATGGCTTAGCAATCAATAACACTGGAACAGCACATGGACTCATGCCTTCCCTCACATATCCCTTAGCCTTGAGTTCCTTCACTTGTCATTGAAGTTCCTTTGTTTCTATAGTATTACTTCTATAGGGTGGTCGATTTGGAATTGAAGCACCAGGTATGAAATCAATTTAGCGTGCTATTCCCATAATTGGTTGCAAACCACTTGGAACTTCCTCGGGGAACATGTCACCAAAATGCAAAAGAGAAACAACAACACTTGGTAAAGAAGGATTAATGTCATTAGTGTTAATTAATGCCTCTTTTTACAAAAGTACAAACATATGCTGTTTACTATAAAAGCTCTCTTGACATCACTTTTTTTTTGCAAAGAAACTTGCTTGTTTTCCCACTTGGGCTGTATGATCCATCTTCAAGGCTTCTATTTTGGCCTAAAATAACTTGTTTAGTGCAGATATCTTGAATAAGCCCATTAAGTGCTTCCTTCATCTTCTTAGCCCTTGACCTTATAATTGGACCATCTAGAATGTGTAAGGGGTCTTTAGTAACGGTTCACACATTGTTTTCTTGATTCTCATCAATTTGAATGCATTTTCCTGCTCATTACCCCACTTAAAACTAACAGTCTTTTTCACAATTTTATTCAATGGTGCAGCTATAGTACTGAAATACTTAACAAACCTCCTCTAAAAACTAGCCAAACCATGAAACCTATGCACGTCAGTAATTTTCCTAGGTGTAGCCTAATCACAAATCGCAGTAATCTTTTTCCTCATCAACTGAAATTTCCTTAGCATTAGCATCATAACTAAGAAACACAATCTGATCAATCCAAAAGGAACACTTTTTCAAGTTAGCATACATCAAAGTTATTATACATAGCTTTCATGGGTTGGCTAGCTTTTATAGGAGGATTGTTAAGGATTTCAATACCATAGCCGCACCATTGATTGAAATTGTGAAAAATAATGTTGGTTTTAAGTGGGGTGATGAGCAAGAAAATGCATTCAATTTGAAAGGATAGGTTGAATTCTTCACCATTGTTTGCTTTACTTGGCTTCGCTAAAACCTTTGAGATTTAGTGTGATGGTTCAGGTATTGGCATTGGAGTTGTTTTGATGCAGGAACAATGTCCAATTGCATTCTTTAGTGAGAAGTTAAGTGAAGTAGCTCTTAACTACCCAAATTATGATAAGGAAATGTATGCATTGGTTCAGTCTTTGCAAACATGGTGACATTACATATGGCCCAAGGAATTTGTCATACATACTGATCAAGAATCCTTGAAGCATTTAAAAGGACAAGGAAAGTTTCATAAGAGGCATCCCAAGTGGATGGAATTCGTTGAAACCTTCCCTTATGTGATCAAATATAAGAAAGGTAAAGAGAATGTGATTACTGATGCATTATCTCAAAGCTATTCTCTTATCTCTAGTTTATGGCCCAAATCATTAAGATTTTAGTATATCAAAGACTTATATTCTAACGATCTTGATTTTGCTATTATTTATGGAGCTTGTGAGAAAGTTAAATTTGGAAAGTTTGGTACATGCATTATGGGTATTTGTTACGAGAGAACGGACTATGTGTAGGTCTATGTCTTCTTTGAGGGAGTTAGTTATGAGGGAAGGTCGTACTGGTGGTTAGTTTGGTCTTTTTGGTGTAAGGAAAAACTCTAGATGTATTGCATGAACATTTCTTTTGGCCACAAATGAAGCATGATGTTAAGCAAATTTATGAGAAGTTCATTACTTGCAAATGAGCCAAGTATAAGGTCTTACCTCATGGTTTGTATTACCTATACCTAGTGAACCATGGATTGATATCTCTATGAATTTTGTATCGAGACTGCTTAAGTCAAAATAGGGTAGGGATTCAGTATTTGTTGTTGTTGACAGGTTTTTCAAGATGACACATTTCATTTCTTAACACAAAACTGATGATGCCACCAATGTTGCTAATTTGTTCTTTAAGAAAGTAGTTTATTTGCATGGTATGACAAGAAGCATAGTTTCTGATCGTGATGCAAAGTTCTTAAGCTACTTTTAGAAGACGTTGTGGGGTAAGCTAGGAACCAGTCTTCTCTTTTCAACTAACTTTTCATCCACAAAATGATGGGCAAACTGAGGTAGTAACCGAACTATATCTACTTTGTTGAGTCCTACTATTCAAAAGAATTGGGAAGAGTGTTTGCACATATTAAAGTTAACTTACATTTAAAGTGTGCATTTTGCTACTAATCTTTCACCTTTTGAGGTTGTGTTGGGATCCATTAACTCCTTTAGATTTGTCACCTTTGCCAATTGATGAGAGAGCTAGCTTCAATGACAAAAAGAAGGCTCGAAGGGTGAAACATATGCATGAAAAGGTGAGGTAGCAAATTGAGAGGCGAACTAAAAAATATGCTACTCAAGCAAACAAAGGGCGTAAGAAAGATGTGTTTGAACCAAGAGATTGGGTTTGGGTGCATATGTACAAGGAGAGGTTTCCAGCTCAAAGGTGTACCAAGTTGCATCCTTGCGACGATGGTCCATTTCAAGTTAGATATGCTAGGGGAGTTCAATGTAAGCGATATATTCAATGTTTCTAACATTTCTACTGTTGATGTAGGTGCTGATTCAAGGACAAATAATTTTTCAGGAATGGGGGAATGATGAAAACCAAAGAACCTATATGCATACAATTACTAAAATCCCTTTGTACATTTCTAATGGTCCAACTACAAGGTCAAGGGTTAAGAAGATGAAGGAAAACACTTAATAGGTTGATTCAAGATATCTACATTAAACAAGTTATTTTGGGCCAAAAGAGAAGCCTTAAAGATGGAACATGCAACCCAAGTATTATTAATGTGGTCCAAGTACTTAGTGGGCATATATTAGAGTCAATTGGATCATAAATGGATTTATTAGCCCACTATTTTAGGCTAATGGGCATTCCAAATAGACTTATTTTCACTTCTTTTGTTAGGTTTAGAGCTAGGACATATAAATATTCATCTTATGGTTTCATAAACATCTTTTGACATCTCACTGTGAGAATTGAGAAAAACTTCTCTTGGGTTCTTTGTTAAACTGTAGAACTTATCAAGATTGATTCAATCTTGTAGCATTCAAACCTCACTTATCACTCTCTCTTCTCATCTATTCTAGAGTGTGGCATCCATATCCTTCTTTCCAGCTCTAGAGGTATCCAAGAATTCAAAAACTGCTCAATTGCATGTAATCTTATAGACCTCAAGTCCTAAGGCTAATGTTTCATTGCCTTATGACCCTGTCAATCCTTTCCTAAAAAAAACCTCTCCTTTTAGAATTTCCAACTTCCTAGTAAATCTCCAATCCTTTCTCCCCTTTATGTTTTTAACTTGGAATTCCCTAATTATGGCTCTCCCATTTTTCAAGTTGCATGTAAGCTTAAAGCTATTAAAGCCTCCCTTAAAGTCCTAAATAGAAGGGAGATCCAAGATGTAGACTCTCTTATTTTATCTGCTAGCCAAAAACTACTTTATTTGCAGTATATCATCAAATCTAGCCCCTCTCTCCTACTCTCAAACTTGCAAAATAAAGTGTCCTTAAAGATTAATTTGTAGCTCTTTCCTTCAGCAATCCTTCTACAAAAGTCTACAATTCTTTGGGTCAAAGAAAGAGATAAAAACACTAATTTGTTTCCCAATTCCCTCCTTGTTAGGAGGAACATAAACGCAATCACCTCTGTGTCTAAACCCAATGGCTCTTTGATCTCCTCCTTCATATTCGAAACTTTGCTTCTTTAACTTCTTTAAGGATTCTATACGAAAAAATAAACCTCCTTCTCTTGGTCTAAGTAATTTGCACAAATATATTAAGAGCCATCTTATGTCAAACTTATCTAATCAGTTATGTTCTCCTTTTTCTTAACAAAAGGCTAAATAGGTTTTCTCTAGCTTTTTCAAAGCCCCTAGGCTAGATAGGTTTAACAGTTTTTTCTGTAGACAAACTTGGGATATCTTGTGTTTTATCCTAGCCAAAGTTGTGCTCGATTTTTTTAACAATAAGAAACTTTTAAATGAAATAAATGCAACCTTCCCTTGTTCCAAAAATGTCTAACCCTTCTTCAGCCTTGGACTTTTATTTCATATCTTTTGTAAAATGATTTACAAAGTGATTGAAAAACTATTGGCTGGCATAATCAAACTTGTTCTTCCTTCCCTTATCGGCCCTATTCAATCAACCTTTATTCAAGAACGAAGGATAGGGGATAATATCCAATTAGCTCAAAAAATTCTTCAAAATTATCACCTAGATAATGACCACCCTAGATGTACATTTAAGATTGATATAAAGAAAACCTATAATTCTGTTCAATGGGAATTTGTGCTTCACACCCTTAATGTGATATCATTTTTAGACCCCTTTATCAAGTGGATCCAAGAACTTATCACTTCTCCTACTGTTTCTGCTCTGGTAAATGGGGAAACAACCTCCTTTTGTAGAAGTAAGTGTGATCTCATACAAGGACATCACCTCTCTCCTTATCTCTTTGTCATTTATAGGGAAGTCCTTACCCAGATTCTCCACCTCCATACCTCAATGAATTCAATTTTTTCTTACCATTGGAAATGCAGGAAACTTAAACTAAGTTACCTATGTTTTGTTGATGATATTCTCCTTTTTTATAGAGCTAACTCCCCCTCCATCCATACCCTTTTCCAAGCCCTGACTTTTCCTTGTTCCTTATCTAGTCTTGTTATTAACCAGCTTAAGAGCCAAGCTTTTATTGCCCCATCTTCTTCTCCCCCCTCCCTACTTTGGTCTCTAGACTGTTTGGTTTCCCTTTAGCTCTCTACCTATCAAATATCTTGGCTTTCCCCTTTATTTCTTCTATGCTTTCTAATGCAAATTGCTCCCCATTTTACCAAAAATTGACAGTAGAATCTTCTCTTGGACTAATAAGGAACAAAGGGATCAAAGAGACTTCTTTTTTGCTCCCCCTTTTACCAGTCCTTATTTTTTGCTAGAAGACTTCGACTAATTATGTTCTAAATTCTTTTCATTTCTATTAGTCTTCCCTTTTCCTCCTTCCAAAAAGTGTAATCAAATAGATTCAGAAAAAGGTGAGAAATTTCCTCTGGACTGGTTAATTGGGTATATGTCTGCAAACCTAAACTTGAGGATGATGAGAACCAAGGAATCAATGTGGAGATAGTTAGTAAAAACTCATTGCATGTTCCATATGGTCTAATTGTAAGGTTAAGGACTAAAAAGATGAAGGAAGAACTTTATGGGCTGATTCAAGATATTTACACCAAACAAGTTATTTTGGCCCAAAAGAGAAGCCTTAGGATAAAACATGCAGCCCAAGTATTATTAATATGGTCTAAGTACTTAGTAGGCATATATTAGATTTAGTTGGATCATAAATGGGCTGATTAGCCCATTAAGACTGGGTATTACGAATTTGGGCTAATGGGCATGCCAAATAGATTTGTTTTCACTTCTTTTATTAGGGTTTGGACCTAGGGCATATAAATATGCATCTTATGTATTCAAAAACATCTTTTAACACCCTTTTGTCATAATTGAGAGAAACTTCCCTTAGATTCTTCATTGAACTGTAGAACTTCATCAAGATTGATTCAATCTTGTGGCATTCAAACTTGGCTTATCACTCCCTCTTCTTATCTTTTATGGAGTGTGGCATTCATATCCTTCTTTTTATCATTTATTTGTCCTTAACCTGGTTTAGCTTTCTTCGAGGTGGAAATTTGTCTTGCTTGTTGTGAGTATCCAGATTTAATCTGAGGTTTACATCAGTTAGTATCAGAGCTTTGGCCTCTAAATCATGTTGGATTCATCCTTTTTCTTGATATTTATTAAAAAAAGATTATGCAGATTTAAGTTCATATTCCTTTGGGTAATTTCATTTTTCCACTATTAGTTCTTCGTATTTTGTTTAGATCCATTTTTCTGGGCAGATTTTGTAGATTTTTTGTTCTTGTTCCTTTGGGTAATTTTGTTTTCCCATTGTTAGTTCTTCATATTCTAGTTAGATCTATTTTTTTGGGTAAATGTTGTAGAGTTATGTTCTTGTTCCTTTGGGTAATTTGGTTTCCCACTATTAGTTCTTTATATTATGGTCAAATCCATTTTTATGGGTAGATTTTGCAGATTTTCTTGTTCCTTTGAGTATTTTTATTTTCCTACTGTTTGTTCTTTATATTCTGGTTGGATTCATTTTTTTGGGTAGATTTTGCAAATTTCTTATTGTTGTGTCATTTCGTTTCCCATTCAGATTCTGGAGATTGTGTCCTTATTCTTTTGCATCTTTTCATTTTCCCATTTCTAATTCTGCATTTTTCTGGTCAGATTCATTTTCTGGGTAGATTCTCCAAGTGTGTTGTCGTGACTCTTCATTTCCTAAAGTGTCTATTTGTACTCTTAACTCATTTAGAAATTTCAATTGTTTTGTTTAAAGGTGCAAATTAGAATTTGGTCAACCTTGTTAAAACTTGAAAACTTGAACACTAGTTTATTAGATTTTTTTTATGTGTTCTTGTTACACAAACAACGAGACTAGTTCTTTGGTTTCTTAAGCACAATAGTCAATATCTTATCAAGTGAACACCTGTCATTAGTTTTTTATTCCTACTTTGTTTTATAAGTTCTTATCAATCTTTCTAAATTTGCCTATATGTTACATTCTTGTGAATTTGTTGCTTTACTTTAAATTATCTTGGTTTTATTTGGTTAGCTCTTTAAAGAGTCTATTGAGTGAGTCTGAGTGGTAAAAGGCCAGAGAGTGAGCTTATTATAACAAGAGCTAGTTAAAAAGAGTAAGCACGAGTGCTGAGTGACACTAATTTTAAGGGAAACACATAAGGGAGTGTTGATGAGGTATTTTCTAATTTTTTCTTACAGATTTACAACACGACATCCAAGGATAAGGGTATTCTTAGTGAAGGAGACAATAGTGACAACTTCATGCTAAAAGCAATACAACAACAATTTGGGTGCATTACTATTATGTTTTGAAAGATAAGAGACAAAATGGATAGACAAGAAGCTGAAAATTGCATATTTGCAAAGAGATAGAGTTCATGATGTTCCTACTGCTAGAAGGGGAGAGAGACATGATGACAATGAGTCTTATGATGATAATAGAGTAGATGGTGCTGATTTGGAAGATGGTGACTTATTGGACAGATTTAATAATAATAGAGGTGGAAGGAGGTTTGGTAGAAGATGTGATTGATGCCTATGACCGTGACTTGGGAAGCATCAAGATGAACATTTCATCTTTTCAAGGGAAGAAAGATCTCGAAGCCTATTTAGAGTGGGAAATGAAAGTGGAGTTGGTCTTTGATTGTCATAACTATTTTGAAGAGAAGAAAGTCAAGCTTGCAGCTGTTGAATTCATTGACTATGCAATTACTTGGAGGGATAATATTGTTTCAGCTATAAGAAGAAACCGTGAGAGACCCATTCATACATGGGCAAAAATGAAGACTATGATGAGGAAGAGATTCAATCCCAATCATTACTATCGGTAATTATATCAAAAGTTGTAAGGACTCACTCAACGTAGCAAAAGTGATGAGGATTACCATAAAGAGATGGAGATTGCCATGATTAGAGCAAATATTGTAGGGGATAGAGAGGCAACTGTGGCATAATTTTTACATGGATAAACAGAGGCATAGTTAATGTGGTTGAGTTGCAGCATTATGTGGAGCTTTAAGGACATGGTTCATATAGCCATGAAGATGGAGAAGTAACTTAAAAGGAAGAGTTCCATGCGAGTTAGGCAAAATTCAAGTGCTAGTTCCCCTTGGAAATCAAATTGTAGTAAAAATGAGGAGAAGGAGGACAATAATTCCAAGAGTGATAACAAGCCTAAATTTGAGTCTTCTAAGAGCAAGGCTATGAGCTCTAGCAAGGATAAAGGTAATTTTGATTTCCAAAATAGAAATAGATGTTAGGTGTTTTAAATGTTTCAAAAAGGGGCATAATGCATTGCAGTGTCCAAATTAATGTACCGTGATCTAGATGGGAAATGGAGACATTGAGTCTGAGAGTGAACCTGATGACGAATTACCTCCACATGATGTTGATAGTGATTAAGAAAAATTTCCAATGGAGGGAGAGGCTTTTGTCACAAGGGAAGCATTACATGCAAGAGAAAGAAGAATACGTTGTGCAATGTGAGAACATCTTTCACATTCAAGGAAAGGTGTGTAGCATGATTGTAGATGGAGGGAGTTGCACTAATGTAGCTAGTCAAGTAATGGTATCAAACCTAAATTTGCCTACCACTAAGTATCCTAGGCCATATACTTTTCAATAGTTAAATGATAGTGGAGAAGTGAACACAAGCAAGTTTTGGTTTCATTTTGTATTGGAAAAAATCATGATGAGATTTTATATGATCTGATGCCTATGCAAGCTAGTCATATTCTTTTAGGTAGACCTTTACAATTTGATCTACGTGTGATGCATGATGGTTTAAAAAATCAATACTCTTTTTCAATAAAGGGAAAATCAATCAATCCTACCATTAACACCTCAACAAATGTATGAGGATCAAATGAGAAATAAAAATGATAGCATAAAGAAAAAATAGTGTGAAATTGAGTGTAATGAAAAGAAAGGAATGCAAAATAGTGAAAAGAGAGAAAAATGTCAAAACAGTAAAGAAAAAGGAGTAAGTGAATGCAAAAGAGAAAGAGAGAAAACAAGAGACTTTCTTTGCAAAAGAAAGTGATATCAAGAGAACTTTTAATTCTAAACAGCCTATGATTGTACTTTTGTACAAAGAGGCATTGATCAACACCAATGACATTAATTCTTGTTTGCCATGTACTGTTGTTTCTCTTTTGCAGGATTTTGGCGATGTGTTTTATGAGGAAGTTCCAAGTGGATTGCCACTAATTATGGGAATAGAACACCAAATTAATTTCATACCTGGTGCGTCAATTCCAAATCTACCAGCCTATAGAAATAATCTTGAAGAAACAAAGGAACTTCAACAGTAAGTGGAGGAACTCATGGCTAAGGGTTATGTGAGGGAAAGCATGAGTCCATATGCTGTTCTAGTATTACTTTTGCCTAAAAAGGATTTCACATGGAGGATGTGTGTTGATTGCTAAGCCATCAATAAATTCATTGTAAAGTAAGGCATCCCATTTTTTGACTAGTTGATACGCTTGATGAATTTTATGGTTCTTGTGTGTTTTCTAAAATAGATTTAAATAGTGGATATCATCAGATTATAATGCATAAGGGAGATGAGTGGAAAACAGCCTTCAAAACAAAATATGCTTTATACGAGTGGTTAGTTATCCCATTTTGTTTAACTAATGCACCTAGCATATTTATGAGGTTAGTGAACTATGTTTTGCACGCTTTCATTACCAAATTTGCAGTTGTTTTTTTTAATGGCATTTTGGTTTATAGTAAAATCTTAGATGAGAATATTGATCATTTGAGAAGTGTTCTAAGTGTTTTGGATGAACAACTGTTGTATGATAACTTTAAAAAGTGTTCCTTTTGTACATATTAGATTATGTTTCTTAGTTATGTTGTTAGTTCTCAGGGAATTTCAATTGACAAGGAAAAGTTTAGAGCCATGTGTGATTAGCATATACCTAAAACAAATACTAATATGCGTAGCTTTCATGGGTGGGCTAGCTTTTATAGGAGGTTTGTTAAGGATTTTAGTACCATAGCTACACCATTGAATGAAATTGTGAAAAAGAATGTTGGCTTTAAGTGGGATGATGAGCAAAAAAAGTCATTCAAATTGATTAAAGATAGGTTGACTTATGCACCTTTGCTTATCTTACCTGAATTTGCTAAAACTTTTGAGATTGAGTGTGATGGTTTAAGTATTGGCATTGGTGCTGTTTTGATGCAGGAATGATGTCCAATTGTATTTTTCAGTGAAAAGTTAAGTGGAGCAGCTCTTAACTACCCAACTTATGATAAGGAAATGTGTGGGCTTTGTATAAACATGACAACATTACCTATGGCCCAAAGAATTTGTCATACATATTGATCACGAATCCTTGAAGCAATTGAAAGGACAATGGAAGTTGCATAAGAGGCATGCCAAGTGGATGGAATTCATTGACACCTTCCTCTACGTGATCAAGTATAAGCAAGGTAAAGAGAATGTGGTTGCTGATGCATTATCTCGAAGGTATTCTCTTATGTCTACTTTAAGTGCCAAATTGTTAGGATTTAAGTATATTAAAAACTTATATTCTAATGATCTTGATTTTACTAATGTTTATGGGGCTTGTGAGAAAGTTGCATTGGAAAAGTTTTATAAGCATGATGGGTATTTATTTCTAGAGAACAGATTGTGTGTGCCTACGTGCTCTTTGAGGGAGTTGGTTATGAGGGAAGCTCATGGTGGTGGATAGATGAGTCATTTTGGTGTGAGAAAAACTCTAGATGTCTTACATGAACATTTCATCTGGCCACAAATGAAACATGATGTTGAGCAAATTTTTAGAAGTGCATCACTTGTAGACAAGACAAGTCTAAGGTCTTACCTTATGGTTTGTACACCCATTTACCCATACCTAGTAAACCATGGGTGGATATCTCTATGGACTTTATATTCGGATTGCCTAGGTCAAAATAGGGTAAGGATTCGATATTTTTTATTGTTGACAAGTTTTCCAAGATGGCTCATTTCATTGCTTTCCATAAAATTGATGATGCTAACAATGTTGTTGATTTGATCTTTAAGGAAGTAGTCCGTTTGCACGGTATGCTGAGAAGCATAGTTTTTGATTGTGATGCAAAGTTCTTGAGCTACTTTTGGAAGACATTATTACGGGGTAAGCTAAAAATCAAACTTCTCTTTTCAACTACTTATCATCCATAAATAGATGGGCAAACTGAGGTAGTAAACTGAACTTTATCTACTTTGTTATGTTCTATTATTTAAAAAATTTGAAAATTTAGGAAGAGTGTTTACCACATGTTGAGTTTGCTTACAATCAAAATGTGCATTCTGCTACTAATCTTTCACCTTTTGATATTGTGTATGGCTTTAACCCATTAACACCTTTGGATTTGTCACCATTGCCAATTGATGAGAGAGCTTGCTTTGATGGCAAGAAGAAAGTTGAAAACAGTGAAATAAATGCATGAAAAACTTGAGGCAGCAAATCGAGAAGTGAATTGAATAATATGCAACTCAAGCCAACAAAGGGTGCAAGAAAGTTGTGTTTGAACCCAGAGATTGGGTTTGGGTGCACATTCCTAAATTCAAGCTCAAAGGCATACCAAGTTGCATCATCGCGACGATGGTCCACTTCAAGTTGTTGAAAAAGTTAATGATATCGTCTAAAAATTAGATCTCCTAGGGGAGGCTTGGCACTCTCTCTTCTACAGGCCTCTAAATGACCCAAATCACTAAAGGCAAATCAGTAGATTCAACTTTACTCCACACTTTTTTTCCTCCTACATGTATACTATGGAAGGATAGGAATGAAAGAATTGTTAAAGATAGGCATCATAACATGGAAACTCTTACTACCTCTATAGCTTGGGAGAGAGATATTTCTCTCCCATCATCTTGAACCTATACGCTTTAATAATAATGTCATCAAATTCAACTGGGATCTCTAAGTTGCTAACAATTTTTTGTTTTGTAGGTTTTATGCTAACTTTCTCTTTTCTAGTTGTTAATGTAGGCCATCTTAGTTCAAGGAGAGAAGCTCTTCTCCAGTGTATATACCTAAAGGAATGCCACTAAGCATCATAACTTACCAACCATAAGTGAAACTATGTTCATCCTAGACTCTAATAATTTGATGAGAATTATCGAGACTCAGCATTGTTAAAACCCCTAAGGCCACTCTTCTTTCATTCGTAGGCTAAATCTGCAACCGCTCTGGTGGTGTAGATGTAGAAAAATAGTCATCATTCTCTTGTTAAAAACTAAATAATCAATTCAACAAGGTAGCTCCTTAACCCTAACCTTAGGCACTCAGACCAAAATTTGTGGGAAAAGGGAACACTGCAAAATTTCAGTCACTAAGCCTCAAAGGAAGAAAGCTAAAAACCCCACCTATGGGACTGTTAAAGAAAGGGCAAAGCATAAACAAATTGCATATGACAACTGAGGTGACTGATAACTTTGAGCCTCTAGCTATTTTTGACCATCTTGAAAACCCTATTGAATTGCACAAAAGAGAGTTTTCAAACTCTAAGGCAAAACTAGCTACTTAGACTCTATCTGCTGCTGCTTGAGTTTGGCTACTCAGGCCTTCTTTTTTTTTAAGTTCCCTTTAGTCAGCATTCTGTCCCCCTTTTTTCAAGCTTCCTCAACTTTCTCTCTAGTTCTTTTGTTTGCGTGGTTCTTAACCTTAAGGTGTTTCTTTCCCTTTTAGCTTTCTGTTGACAAAAATTTTCTTTTCTATTTAAAAAATAGATAGATTTAGAAAGAGTTATAAGAACTTAAAAAAACAAAGTAGGAATGACAAACCAACAATAGATGTTAATCTAGTATAATAATGAATATTTTGCTCAAGGAGCAAAAGAATTAGTCTAGTTTTTTTGTAATGAGAAATGCAAAAATTAGATCAACTAGTGCTCAAGTGTCCAAGATTATCAAGGTTGACCATATTTTGATTTGCAATTTTTTCTTTTTTTATTTTGCTTTTTTAAATACAAATCAAAATATAATAGTTTTAGAAGGAATTTGTACAACCTTAATTACCCAAACATATGTATGAAGACAACAATTAGATGTTTGAACTAGTTAGAGCATATTTAGAACTTTTAGTTATTCTATCTAGGACCTAAATAAGTAGATTCTAGCCTCAAATGCCTATTTACATGTTATGTTTGTTTAGGGCCTAATAAGCTTGTTTTAAGTTTATATGTTAGGAAGTTGTTCTTTTAGATTAGGATGGGCCAAAACCCGATTCCTATACTTAGGGAATTTAGCTAGGTCTTTAGGGTTAGTTTCAAAACACCTTATTTTGTGTTATGTAGGCAGACCTCATTAATTTTCAGATTCAACAAACAAATAGAGAGTTCTTTTGGCATTACTTTAAAATAAATCCTTCAGTGTTCTTTAATGACTTCATTTTTATTTAAGCAAGTGCTTCTAAAGATCAAACATGCCTTATCACCCCCAATCCTCCCTAAATTCTATGGTTGTGGCAAAAATATCTTCTAAGTTGTTAGTTCAAGTATTGCACAATATTGAACCATCCTTGAATCCTAGATTCATGATGTGCTTCATCCAATATGAGATGAAGAGCTTATCATTATCCATAAAAGAAATTCTACACTTGTTTAAATTCATTCAAATCTTTGTTATCCTTTCTTGCACACGTTAATTACGTCATTTTCCATTCTAAACACATTTGTTGCATCCTTTTATGATCTAAACACATCAATCACATCCTTGTCTGTTCTAAACACATTTTTTGCATCCTTTTATGAACTAAGCATGTCAATCACATCCTTTTAGTTTCTAAACATATTTGTTGCATCCTTTTATGATCTAAACACAACAATCCCATCCTTATGCATTCTAAACACATTTGTTGGGGCTTGGGTCCTTTTCCACCTTTAGGGAATGATGAGAAAGAATCTCTTCTAAGGTTCCCTCCCCTCTAAATCCATCTCCTCTCCCCCTTGCAATTGTCCTTTCCTGTTCTTGATCCTTTTATATATCTCTCTCTATGTTGCCAACACCCCTTTAGGTTGCTTTGTAAGCCCCATACCTTTATATTCTCTTGGTGTCTCTCTAGAGCTCTTGTCCATCAATGTCTTGTCCCCGTCCCCTTCTCTAAGCCCTAACCATCATCCTCATCCTCGACTCCCCCATCCCTGGTTCCCCCCTCCCCATCCTTCCCCCTTTCACCTGCCACCTTGGTCCCCAATTAGGTTATCCCTTATACCAGGCAGTTCGCTCCATCTCCTGACCCCCTACTTTTGTAGGCCCTTGGCTATCTCCCAAGGAGGCTACCCTATCTACCCCAATCTCCTCAGGCCCCTCTTGCCATAGCTCCAGCCTTAAAGTCCTGGAAGTTAGTAGTGGCTGATGATGCATGCACGCTTCACCCCCTACCATAGTTGGTGACAAGATCTGGGTTGACTCTCCTCTTATGATAGCCAAAAAAAGGTTCAGCATACCTAAAAAACTGTCTTGTTGGGTTCTTCCTCGGCAAGCGCCTTGCATTTCCAATTGTCTAGTAGGCTGTCTCGACTGTTTGAAAAATCATTGGCCTCTTGGATACCCTTATCACTGGAGATGACAACTTGCTCTTTAAGTTCTCCTCAACTGCAGGGCTTAAAGCTGCTCTTGACCAAGGTCTGTCGGACATCCAAGGTTGGTCATTATTTCTTCAATGTTGGCAGTTAGGACTTAAATATAAAAGGTGAATCAATCACCCTAACTCCCATTTGGGTCAGATTTCATAATGTTCCTTTAGAATACTGGACTGATGAAGGTCTCAGTAGTCTAGCTAGCATGGTGTGAAACCCCATTAGCATAAACTCCACAACCAATAATATGTCCCAAATTCTTTTTGATCATACCTATATTGAAATTAATTTAACTAAGTAGCTTCTAGAATCTTTTAAGCTTGTAGTCCACAATGCCAAAGGGGAAAAGTGATGAGAAGAGATCTTGATGAGAACCAAGGAACATTGTGCAGATAATTACTAAAGACCTATTGCACGATCCAGATGGTCCAATTACAAGGTTAAGGGCTAAAAAGATGAAGGAAGCACTTAATAGGCTGATTCAAGATATCTACACCAAACAAGTTATTTTGGCCTAACAGAGAAGTATTGAAGATGGAACATACAACCCAAGTATTATTAATATGGTCCAAACACTTAGTGGGCAGATATTAGATTCAGTTGGGTCATAAATGGGCTGATTAGCCCATTAAGGCTGAGCATTACGAATTTGGGCTAATGGGCATACCAAAAAAATTTGTTTTCAGCCCATTTGTTAGGGTTTAGACCTAGGGCATATAAATATGCATCTTGTGTATTCAGATACATTTTTTGACATCTTTTTATCAGAATTGAGAGAAACTTCAGAATTGATTCAATTTGGTGGCATTCAAATCTGACTTATCACTCTCTCTTCTCATCTTTTCTGGAGTGTGGCATCTATATCCTTCTTTTTATCCTTTGTTTGTGTTTGTTATAACCTGATTTAGCTTTCTT